>PVJI01015123.1:0-42035 GCA_004026765.1 Micronycteris hirsuta | reverse complement strand
GAGGGTAGGGAGGAGGTGAGTAAAGGGGGGAATGGGACATTTATAATAGTGTCAACAATAAAAATAAAGAAAAACTCTCTGTAAACTACAAAGCAATATAATATTAAAATTAAAGTAGGAATTATGGTTTTTTTCACCTTTATTATTCAGTGAACAGTGTTTGGTGATGTGGCTGATTTTTTGAAAGGTAGGTTTAGAAGACAAAATGTGTTTTTGAATTTGTGACCGAATGACAAAGTTCAAATGCACATATTGATATACTTCAGGAGGAAAAATCAGTTGTTTAACATGGCACGGAGAATAATAGGATGTGCTCATATGATAAGGATGGGGCAAGGAGCTGGAGTGAAACCTGTAAATAAACAAAACCCATGGATGACAACAATGAGAAGTATTTGTTTCAAAGACAACATAATATTTTTTAAATAGCTAGAGCTTAACACTTTTAATAACCTACACAATGTGTTCAGCATTTATGAGATTTTTTTATTAGTTCCTGTTGCAAGGATGGGAGATCCACACTTTAAGTTAATATTGGAAGCAAAGCTACCAGTATCACCAGAAATTGAAGTACAAAGAGACAGAAGTTAAATTTCAGTCTGTGTTTCTCCTATCTTCCAGCAGTATGAGGGACATTAAAGAGTTCCTAGTGAAAAAAATGGCCTTTTATGACTTACTACCCATATACCCCAGAAGTGTGTCCATCAATATGACATGATGTATAAGCAAAAGTGAACTGCAAGCTCCGTTCTTTGAATCTTTACAGCTGAACATCATGTATTCATTCTTTTGATGAAATCTCCTCTATTGAGTAATAAGGTTATCTTAAACATATAACTTTCAAAATTCCAAATAATATATGTGGATACTTCCCCCTCTAGGAGGTGATTACTTTCTTTACCTCTCCTAGTGTGAACCAGACATATTGACTTGTTCACAGAAATAGAATATGGTAATTTGCAAATACTAACTTCATAATAGAGCAACACGGAGAACACTGCCTTAAAAAAGTGGTCTATGTTAATATCACCATGGATGTCACATAGATATCATGTACCTCTTCATGTGATGTCATGAAAAGGACACTTCACCTCTGTAGTATTCTTTCCCCAAATTAATAATTTTAGCCTACTCTTGAGAAAAAAAAAACATTAGAAAACCCATGTAAGGATACATTCTACAAAATATATAACCAATTCCCCTCAAAACTGTCAAACTCTGATAAACTGTCAAAAACCAGAGGAGACTAAGGAGACAAGATGACAACATACAATGTGCTATCCTGGATGGGATCCTGGAACAGAAAAAAGGATCTTGGAACAGGAAAAGTACACAGAGGAAAAACTGGTAAGATCTGAATAAAGTCTGTAGTTTAGTTTATCAAACAAACTCAAAAAGAATCTGGAGGCTATTCTAGAAATAAATGATAGTGATTTATTCAAGGGTCTTAAAGTTTGCAAACTGGAAACACAGCTAGGCAAAACACATGAATGTTCCAAAGAAGGAAGAAAAGTTAATTTTTTATAGCAAAAAATCACATTCTTGATAATTATTCATTCTGCATTCATAGCCCTAGGATTGGTCCAGGACAGTTACCAGTCAGATTTCAGGCAGTCAGGATGATGGTTGCCAGGTGGTCCAGAAGATGGGTGTCAGGTGGATGTAGACGTAAGTCCTTCAGGGGATAATTAGAGGCTTACCTGGATGTCCAGATGTATATCCACCCAGGCATTGACACAGGACTGGAAAATTTAAAAGCATTTAAGTTCCCAGGCTAGTTAGAACAAGAATAGAGTCTTTCCTCATGCCTCAACTTTCAAAATGTTAATAATTTTAGCAGCCTGGTTAAAATGACTCCATTTTGTATATCTCATACCTTCACTCTTTCCTCAAATTGATACTAATGTAGTATTTTTCTTGTTTCGACAAATGCATCATAATAGTGAAGATAATAACTTTATGGGAAAATTAAAGTGGGTGAGGGATATATGGAAACTCTCTTGGTAGTCAGGGTTCTCCAGAGAAACAACCAAAACACACAAACACACATATATAACCAAACACACATATATATAAATGTATATTTACATATACACACATATATATAACTCATATAATATAGTACATAGAAGTAATATAGTAGTTCCAGACCATGTCCAAAGGTAGAGAAAAAGAGCGATGTACCAGCTCAAGGAAGTGAGAAAGGAGGAAATTCTTTCTTACTCATGGGAGGGTCAGCTTTTTTGCTCTATTTAATTCTTCAAATGATTTGTGTGGTACACCCACATAAGGGAAGGCAATATGTTTTATTCAGTCTACCAATTCAAATGTGAATCTCATCCATAAACACCCTCACGGGCACACCCAGAATAATGTTTGACCCAATGTCTGGATACCCTGTGGTCCAGTCATATTGACATAGAAAATTAACCATCACAGCTCTATGTTAACTTTTCAACTTTCCTATAAATCTAAAATTGCTCCCAAGGGAAAAATTTAAAAGATTTTATTTATTTATTTTTAGAGAGGGGGAGGGAGGGAGAAAGAAAGAGAGAAATATCAATGTGTGGTTGCTTCTCACTCTCCCCGAAGTGGGGACCTGGCCCACAACCCAGACATGTGCCCCAAATGGGAATCAAACTGGTGACCCTTTGGTTTGCAGCCTGGCACTCAATCCACTGAGCCACACCAGCTAGGGCCCAAGTAAAAATTTATTAAAATGTCTATCCAGAATATTTCCGAAGATAGGACAACTGTTTTAAATCCCTTGTAGGTGGCATTTTGATACAAATTAATGACAGATATACCCAAATCAGTATAAATTCCTTGAAGGCAGGACTGGATGGTATTCATCACTATATCTCTAGGACCTGGTACAGCCCTTGACAAATATGTTTTAAATGAACAAACATTATCCTCTCATAATAAAAAGTTTCAAACTGCATATTCGCTATCCATCTTTCATATGATCAAGCAATTGCTGTTCCAGGTTGTAAATTTCAATGTTCTTATTTGGATTGATCAAAGCTCATAACCTAGAATCCCGTGGATGTATGATTTTCCACGTTGTTACAAGATCTTATCAGAGAGTACATTCTTTAACATTCTCACATTTGAATTCAGAGGCATATACACATGAATCATGTGCATTTATTTTGGGGTTAAAATGTACAAGAATGTTCAGCTTAATTTTAAAACCAGAACAAATATTAAAAAATGTCAATAAGAAATACAGAATATATGTGCTTAAGCACAGATTTTAGGGTACACACAGCATGAATTCTCATAATAATATTTCCTCATGGTTGTATCTTAATTTGAAGTACTTTAAAAGTCCAAAGTTATAGCCTGTAATACAATATACAGTGTTTAGAACCTAGTATTTAAAAGTTTATTCATAAAGTAGATCTGTATTTAAGCTCTTGAAATAAACTGAGGTTAGAACAAGGAGAAAAAGGAAAGAGGCTGAAAAAAATGTCTGTGATTGTAGGAATAAAGTATCATCAGGTTGGGAGGAGAGAGGGCAGGATAAAGGTGTGTAGGGTTATTTTCAATGAGTTTTGACAACGGAAATAAATAAAAACTCGTCACTCTTCTGGAAAAAGTCCTCAGTAAAAAAGCAGAAAACTGCAGACAATTTACCGAAGTTGCAAAGAAGGAATATCCTTACAATGTATCCATTTAATCACATTCTTAAAGAGCCTCTTCTCTAGATCACAGTCATAACAGGCGTGTGTAGTCTTTCAAGCACACTTAAAGTGGTGGATAGAAATTCCTACAGCGACTTGGAAAGAGACTTCTGCCCACCCCAGTCCTGTTTTAGAGAATTCAGATGACCTCATTACCAGATCTCATGGTTGCTCTGGGTCAATTTGGCTAGGGCCAGTTATGCAATCACACATTGGTCTAGGTGTTGCTTTGTAGGTATTTTTTTCCGTGTGGTTAATTAACACTTACAATCCGTTGACTTTAAGTAAAGGAGATTACCTTTGATAATATGGACGGGGCTCATCCAATTAGTATAAGATCTTCAGAACAAAAACAGGTTTCCAGAGAAGAATAATTCTACCTCAAGACTGCAGAATGAACTCATGCCTGAGCTTCCAGTCTGCTGGCTGGCCTGACAGCTTTCAGACTTGCCAGCTCCCACCATCAAGTGAGCCACTTTCTTAGAAGCCAATTGTGTATTTATGTATGTTCTTATTACTTTAGTTTCTCTGGAGAATCTTGACTGATATATCATTTTTCCTCCACTTTTTTTTTCAGCTAAGAAGAGATGATTTATTGTACACATTCAGCCACAAATGATAACAGAACCAGTCCAGAATGTCACAGGGCCAGGGCAAAGGACCAAAAGGGACTGTCGTAAGAGCAGTGTGGGTCTCTCCAAAGGTGGTGGCAGCGATCAGATGGCAATGTGTGTTATACGTCCATCGACAAGTTCTCCATTGCAGGCATGCAGTCGAACACTTTGCACCAGTATCCCTGGCCTCTGGCTTCCCTTATTTCTGCTCCTTGGGCGGCTTCCATGGGTACACAAGCTAGCAGTTTACTTGGACCTCTGCCTCATCTTTCTCCTTTAGCACTTCAGCCTGCACATTCGCTTCTTCCAACACTCGGCTCTCATGGTGCACAGGTTTCTAAGAAGATAGCACTAAGCCTGAGAGCTTTACTCCATTTTTAAGTGGACTTAAAACTAAATAGAAAATAATGGTAATAGTGGGAGCAATCAGTAAAATTATATATAATAATCACCTCTTTGCACTCGTTAGCCTTGTCATTACTTTGGTGAATAGCTGGTCAATGAAATTAGGAAAGTTATTTTCAAAATTGCATGAAGTAGAAAAGTTTGAATTTAATATTTCCTGGCTTTAAGTAGAATGATTGATAGAAGTGTTGTATAATCAGATAAAAGTGGTCCGTGTTTAGAAGTGCCTTTATTCTCTGCAAGTCAAAATTTCTACAAATGGGAAAAATATAAATACTCTTGAAATCCTAAAGTGTTTGCAAGACATATGTTTCTCATATTATTATCTATATTATAGAATTGACACTAACATTCTCTGTAATGATGGGTATGTGGCTATTGATCACTGGATGGAGAAACTAACTTTCATTTTATTTTATTTTGGTCTTTTTTTTTATTGTTGTTCAAGTACAGTTATCTCCATTTTCCCCCACCACTCTTCCCCACTCCCCCCCGCCCTCAATCCTGTCCCCTTTTGGCTTTGTCCGTGGGTCCTTTATATTTGTTTCATGATGACCATTTCCCTTCTTTCCCCTGTTACCACCCTCCTCCCTCCCTTCTGGTTACTGTCAGATTGTTCTTTATTTCTGTGTCTCTGGTTATATTTTGCTTGCTTGTTTGTTTTGTTGATTAGGTTCTACTTATAGGTGAGATCATATGTTATTTGTATTTCACCACCTGGACTATTTCACTTAGCATAATGCTGTCCAGTTCCATCCATGCTGTCACGAAGGGTAGGAGTTCCTTCTTTCTTTCTGCTGTGTAGTAATAAGTGAATTTGACAAAATAGCAGGATACAAAGTCAATATTCAGAAACCGAAGGCATTTTTGTACATCAACAACAAAATATGAAAAACAGAAATAGGGAAAAAATCCCATTTGTTATAGCAAAAAAAAAAAGTAAAGTGCTTAAGAATAAACCTAACCAAGGAGGTAAAAGACCTATACTCAGAAAACTACACAACACTGAAAAAAGAAATTAAGGAAGATACAAATAAATGGAAGCATATACTGTGTTCATGGATTGGAAGAATTAATATCATCAAAATATCCATACTACCCAAAGCAATTTATAGATTCAATGCAATCCCTATCAAAATGCCAATGGCATATTTCATAGATATAGAACAACTATTTCAAAAATTTATCTGGAACCATGAATGACCCCGAATAGCCACAGCAATTTTGAGAAAGAAAAACAAAAGAGGAGGGATCACAATACCTGATATCAAACTGTATTACAAGGCCACTGTAATCAAAACAGCCTGGTACAGGCATAAAAACAGACAGACCAATGGAACAGAATAGAGAGCCCAGAAATAAACCCAAGTCTCTATGGGCAATTAATATTTGACAAAGGGGTCATAAAATGAAGTAAAAATAGCCTCTTCAACAGGTGGTATTGAGAGGCCTTGTAAAGATACATGCATAAAAATGAAACTCAATCACCAACTTACCCCATACACAAAAATAAATTCAAGATGGGTAAGAAAATTAAATATAAGTCACAACACAATAAAAGTCCTAGAGGAGAACATAGTCAAGAAGATCTCAGGTATTCCATGCAGCAATATTTTCACCAATGTGTCCCCTAGAGCAAGGGACATAAAGGAAAGAATAAACAAATGGGAATTCATAAAAATAAAAAGCTTCTGTGTGGCTAAAGAAAACATCAGCAAAATGAAAAGGGAACCCACCATATGGGAAAACGTATTTGCAATAATACCTCAGACAAGGGTTTGATGTCTAAAATATATAAAGAGCTCACATGACTCCACTCCAGGAAGACAAACAATCCCATTAAAAAATGAGCAGAGGACCTGAACAGGCGCTTCGCCAAGGAGGACATACAGAGGGCCCAGAGACATATGAAAAGATGCTCAGCATCACTAGCCATCAGAGAGATGCAAGTTAAAATCACAATGAGATACCACCTCACACTGGTGAGAATGGCCAACATAAACAAACCAACAAACAATGAGTGCTGGCAAGGTTGTGGAGAAAAGGGAACCCTAGTGCACTGTTGGAGAAACTAAATTTTAAATTTTATTCATTGTTGAATAATATAACTTTAAATATAAAAGACATGTGACTAGTGGCTTTCATATTGGACAATGTACACTTTATTATATATATTTAAATATTAACCTTATGTTTAAGTAAAAAAATAAACATTTGTAGAGTCACAGTAAACTGAGTAATATAATTATGGAATACAGTGCATTCAATGTCTTATATCACTTTAAATGTAAACTATGATTATGTACTCTGAAAATAGTATGAGATATATATATCAGTTTTAAAAAGATTTTATTCACAATGTATTTTCTACAGGCTTTTTAAATGTACTTTTGTGGTAAGAATTAGACTCTATCAATTAAAAATTTTACATTGCTAGTATCCTTTGTCATTCCTTTATATGATAGAGTTCTCCCTATAGAGAATTCCTTTGAGGTAGGTATACAAGGTTACCTTTTTTGTTTGAGTTGACCAAAACTTTTATTTAGAGTAATTTTTTTATGATACATCATCCATGTAAAATAAGTGAATACGTCTTATAATAACATATCCAGTTTTTACATATATTGTGCATGCATAACAATTTTAGTGCTAAATATCATTATCATCAGATAGGTACTTTGGAACGGTGTAGTACACAATAGTAAACATTTGACTAGACTAGGGATAAGATGGCTTAAGCATGTTGGGATCACCTGAACTCCGAAGGGTGTTATTCTTTTGCTAAGGAGAACAAAGCACAGCCTTTCAGAGCAACTTCTTACAAGGCATACTTAGGACTTTTGAGTTTAGCCATAAACTCTCTCCTTTCATGTCTTGTCAGTTGGAAGTGAGTCTCCCTGATTAGCTATATGGTCACAGTGGGGATGCTGAACATTTATAAAGAAAAGCTCCCCCCAGACTTGTCTGTATAAGTCCAACTACAAATTAAGTTACAGAGGAACAATTACACAGAGAATTGTTTGAACAAATGACAGAGCTGCAACTACAGGTATGCCTTGGGATCTGCATTCAAGAATAAAGTGCTCAATTTGAGCAAGGTTTCTTTGACAAAAATTGGGACAAATTTGAGTGAATTTGTGGTGATACTGGACTTTTGCAGAAATTCTGAGATGTATGGTGGCTGCAAATGTGCTCTCATAATTTGTCTGTTAGCCCAAAGCATGCATTTTGAATAATCAAATGGACTTTTTTGAGATTTCATGAAGAATTCCTCAATAAAATTTTAAGAATTTGAAGTCATTTGCAACTTACTTTTGTATAGGCATAAGTCTCTCTAGAACAATTGAGTTCATTTTCTAACTCATGTAACATCTCTCAGTTTAGTTTCATTTAACATTGTATGTTTGGGGGGGAGAGTATAATTCCATGTTGCTAGTAGGTCCCTGTATCTCTGTCCTAAATACCTTTTACAGACTAATAGTTCTTTGAAAGCAATGACTAAGTAGATTCATTATTTAATAGGTACCCTGACCCCTCCATATACTGTAGCTTATTTATTGACAAAGGAAGGCTTGAAAAGAAATGCATCCTTTTACGATAATCAAAAGGTTTCTTGGTTAAAGGTGGAACACTTCCTTGGTATAATTTCACCATATGAAATGGGAATTAGGCTTGTCCTTTAGATGCAGCTCCCATTGAGTTCATATAAGGTTGTCACTGAATAAAAATTGTAAAGTTATTCTTTTGTGATTAATTTCTCTTCGGTAAAAAAAATCATACCATAAAGCATTTTACTGACCTTTCTACCTACCATCCCCTCTTTCCATTTTGGGGGACAGTGCAGATTAAGTTAATAATACTGTTGGGACTGAAAGAATTGGATATTTAATGCTTTTTACTTTATTTCAAATTACCCTTCAAATGTCTGCTTTGGGAACGAAACTCGTCATTCTATGAGGATAACACAGGGAATATTTTCTCTCAGTTGCAAACATAGTCCCCCTGGCACAAGCTTTTTTTAATCTTTGGCATTAAACCTCCTAAAACCAATCTATGTTTAAAATTACATATTTTGCCCGGCTGGTGTAGCTCAGTGGATTGAGCACGGGCTGGGAACCAGAGGGTCCCAGTTCGATTCCCAGTCAGGACACATGCCTGGTTTGCAGGCCAGGTCCCCAGTGAGGGCCATGTGAGAGGCAACCATACATTGCTCTTTCTCCCTTCCTTCTCCTCTCTCTAAAAATAAATAAATAAAATCTTAAAAAAATAAAATAAAATTACATATTTTTTGCTTTGGGGCATATTATATTTATATATTTTCTTTTTATTTTACAATACTTAATCTAGTGAGGAAGTAGCTTCTTAGGCCAAGCACAGAGTCCAACTTACAGGAGCACAAGGTAGGGAAATCTCTGCAATGTAAAGCCACAACTCAGTATATTATTTATAACAGGAATCATTTTAAAAACACAAAATATATGGTTATTTCCTTGTATTTCGCAAGGCATTGTCATCTATATAAATTTTAGTTAATAAAATACATTGAATTAGAATGAAATATTGATGAAAATATATTATGCTTATAATTATGTATTCAACATACTTTTCATTCAATAGGCAACTCTATAATCCTTAAGTTGGTCAGAAAAGCAATGTCCACGATTCTGCTTTCTTTCTGTGTTGAATAAAGCTGTACTTGAAGAATGCTTATCTGTTCTTTTTCTTTTGTGGTATTGTCATAAACCTGTGATTTTTAGCAGAAAGTGCTTTTGCCTCTGAGGAGATATTTGTTTTGTCAATTTCTGGAAGGAATTTCTAGTTGCCATGACTGAGGGAAGGAGGTGCTACTGGGCTCTACTGGGCAGAGGCCAAGGATGCCACTAAACAGCTTAAGACATACAGGATATCTGCAGAGTGGGGAATTGTCCGATGCAAAATCTCAACCATCCCAAAGGTGAGGAAAGAAAAAGAGAAAAAAAGAGAGAAAGAAAGGTTCAAGACAGAAAATCTCATCCAAAAAGAAACTGAGTTTATGTCGTAAAATTATACTCCACATTTCTGTGTTCAAATGCTAGGTCCTCTCATGCTCACTGACACATCTGATAAGGGGTTCATATCCAAAATGTACAAAGAACTTACAAAACTCAACAGCAAAAAACCAAACAATTCAATTAAAAAATGGACAAAGGACCTGAACAGATGCTTCTCGAATGAGGACATACAGATGGCCAATAGACATATGAAAAGATGCTCAACATCACTAATCATCAGAGAAATGGAAATTAAAACCTCAATGAGATATCATCTCACACCTGTCAGAATGGCTATGATCAATAAGTCAACAAACAAGTGCTGGCGAGGGTGTGGAGAAAGGGGAACCCTAGTGCACTGTTGGAGGGAATGCAGACTGGTGCAGCCCCTGTGGAATGCAAATGGCGATACCTCAAAAAATTAAAAGTGGATCTCCCTTTTCACCCAGTGATCCCACTTCTGGGAATATATCTGAAGGAACCCCAAACACTATTTTGAAAGAACATAAGGATCCTTATGTTCATTGTAGCGTTGTTTACAATGGACCAGATATGGAAGCAGCCCAAGCGTCCATCAGTAGATGAGTGGATAAAACAACTCTGGGACATTCACACAATGGAATACTGCTCTGCTGTAAAAAAGAAGGAAACGTTACCTTTTGCGACAGTATGGATGGACCTGGAGAATGTTATACTAAGTGAAGTAAGCCAGTCAGTGAAAGACAAATACATTATGATTTCACTCATATGTGGAATCTAATGAACAAACTGAACTAACAAGGAAAATAGAGACAGAATCATAGATGGAGAGCAGGATGACAGCTAGTGGGGGGTAGGGGAGGGGGTGGAGGGATTGAGCAAAAGGGAGAAAGAACTCATGGACATGGAGAATAGTGTGGTGATTGCTGGGGGAGGGGTTTATAAGGGGATTAAATGGTAATGGAAAAATACTATTAAAAATATCTTAAGTGGAAAAAACAAACTTATACAACAAGACATACGAGACTGGAGCATCCGAACACAAACCCAAAGATAGCAGCAAAACAAAGTGAAGCCTGCACAAGCAGCCTCGAATTTCCTGATTTACAACTAATGGCCATGACCACCCAGCTCCATCCCTCCCTTTTTTTTTACCACTTCAGAAATCTACCATTTGTCATCACCAACTTGTTTCTCTACTGGTGAGACTAATGGCTGATTTAATGTCCAACTATATATTTTTGCAAATAAAAACTATTAGAGTTTTTTCCTTCACATTCTAGAGTACTTACAGTACTCATTCACTGCTTGATGAAACTCTTCTACTTTCTCTTGAACGGAGACTCCTTGCATTGTGAGGAGAGCACTTTCTTTTCTGTTCTTTTTATCACACAGTAAGCTCATATATCATTTTCTACTCCTATTATATAGTCTTTAGCATTATTGCTTTGCAGTTCTCTTCAGACAGTATATGATTATATTTAAGCTTCCCCTATTTAGGTTTCATTTTTCTTAATGCATACTAAGTTCATATGAATCTGAATGGTGTCAACAGTGACATTACATGAATTGAAGCTTTTCAGAAGTGTGGATGCACTTATGATACAAGAATACTGAATAATGAACTACTGCATGTTGTTTCTCTATGGTACTCAAATACACCTAAAATCTCAAAAGATGTGCACAGATATCAGTAATAAAATAAATACTATAACTAAAGTATACTTGATCTACAATGAAGTTTAGCTTCTTAGAATTTTAATACATCTATTTAATAAATTTAATACATCTTTTATATGGTGCATTTCATTAATTCTGATTTCAGAAAACATTCTATTCTAAATTGAGATAAATCATTATAAATTAAATAAAACTTGCCGTTTTGGAGATTGCTATGGACTGAATGCTTGTGTCCCTTCAAAATTCATATGTTGAAACCCTAGTAATTAGGAAATAATCAGGTCAGGAGAATAGGGCCCTCACGAATGCAATTTGTGCCCTTAAACATGAAGGTCTAGAGTGTTCTCCTGTGAGGACACAAGGAGAATTCAGCAGTCTGAATCTTGGAAGAGGGCCCCACCAGAGCCTTGCCAAGCTGTCACCCTCATCTCAGACTTTCAGCCTCCAGAACTGTAGGAGATAAATTTATGGTTTTTGTAAGCCATCCAGTCTATTGTACTTTGTTACAGCAGCCAAAACAGATGAAGAAGAGAGATTTTCAAATTGCAATGATATTAATGAACGAATATTTTAGAAGTCAAAGGATGTGAAAAGTTGCTTAAAAGAAAATTCAAAATGCCATATGTAATAAGGATAACAATAACATATATTCAATCAGTAATATAGCCCATGTTCATTAACAGTCTCCATTTTAGTTATGGGAAGCAATGGCACTGAATTTGACCACTGCACTGAAAAAGTGAAGTATTAGAGCTACAGTGAGCTAAGCTACATAATCAGATTAGCTTTCAAGTGCGGATTACTGTAGAACCCTTTCAAGAACATTGAATGGGGATGTACTTGTTAGACTAAAAATGTGGAATTGATGAAATTAAACTTCTTTGATCTTTAAAGTTTCCAAAATCTCTCAAGCTTCTTGAGCATGTGTATACATAAAAGGAAAAAAAAAAAAAGCCTGAGTAACATGCTAGTCTTTATTCAAGAATTCCTTTAAAAATATCATGCTGAAATGTTTCTTGTATTAGTAAAATTCGATTTTTAAATGTTTTCATTGCTGTATGAAATTTGGAAAGTGGATACTAATGGTCCTTCATCAAGTACATATTGAATAAAGGCATCATATTATTGAAATAGGAAGAGGCCTTTGTACCTACTCTTGCTCTCTATTTAGCCTAGGAGTCGGGAAGCGCAATGTTCTCTCTTGAGGCTATAATTTCTGGTGGGGATATTCCACCTGCATAGTTCCCTGTATGTTAACAAGAGCCGTGCATTGCTGAAGTTACAGATGTGCATAATGCGTAGAGCATGACCTCTGCAGTCTATTTCTTCTGCTAAATGCCTATGATATTGTATCTGCCATGAATATAATGGAAAAACTATACAGCTATGTTTGGGTTGAAGCAGGCCTTTAAGTATGTACCATGGGTTTAATTTACCTTGAACTTCTGATTTGCAAAGCTGTAAAAGCACCTCTTAGTGACATAGATAGCATTTAGAACAACATGCATTTGTTGCATTATCCCGATTGCTAAAAACACACTTGGTTAAACCTTAAATACAGTGCAAATTTTAACTCCGAATGGAGGAGGGTAGCAAAAGTATTGTCTTCAGGAAGAATTTGTATCTCTTTTATATTTTTAAAAGTCAGAGCAGTTTGATGTCTAGAGAACATTTAACATAACTGGTATTTGTCATAATTACCTCAGACCATTTCTCAGAAAATCAAATGATTTCAATACACTAAAAAATATGGAATTTGCCCTGGCTGGTGTGGCTCAATTGGTTCAAACATCGGCCTGTACACCAGAAGGTCATGGGTTCGACTCCCAGTTTAGGCACATTCTTAGGTTGTATTTTGATTTCAGGTCGGAGTGTGGATGGTAGGTAATATCACCTTCTGTTGTTTCTCTCTCACATCGATGTTTCTTTCCCTCCCTCTCTCCCTCCCTTCCTCTTTTTCTAAACTCAATAAACATGATGTCCTTGGGTGAGGATAAAAATTCTCTCTCTATATATATAGAATTTATTTTCATAATGATTTAAATATTTAATTGCCAATTTAAATTTATGTCACGATCTCTAAAACTTTGCAATACACATTTTTCTTTTGCAGTATACAGTTTAGGGAAATATATGAAAGACTAAGTGCTAAATTTTCTCATCTGTTGCATATTTTTGTTAAATAGTAATTTACATGATTAATCAAGTTAGCTATAATGTACAGGCATGACATACAAATATAATTAATATATAAATAAAAGACCTTAACCTCAGGCATATCCAGAGGATAGAATTTTTTAAGAGATTCGACTCCATCAGGGAGATGCTATTCTAATTTGGAAGCTTTATGTCATCTCACAGATCTTTGCATCGCAGTCTGGCTTCATCTACCTTTCTAGATCAGTCCTGGACATGCTTTCTATGCTTTTGCCACACTGGTCTTTTCCAGTGTCTATCTTGCTCCTTCTTTTCAGAGGGCCTGGGATCTTATTTTTCCACTTTTTTACTTGGTTAACTCCTATTCACTCTTTAGATTGTAACTCAATTATTCTTCCATCATTGAAACCTTCCTTCATCTTCCTGTCCAGGTAAAACCCTCTTACTACCTCATTTTCATAGCACTTCTTCACAGTTGAAAATTATCCAAATTTTTTACTAATTATTTTCTTCATGTCCATATATTTCCTACTGTTCTCTGTATAACATGACTTAGAGATTGAGGTGGGTTATGTGCATCATTTAATTCCCAGTTCCAAGCATAGTATGTTGCACATAGTAGGCACTTAGAACCTATTGAATGAGTGGATTAAACTTGAAGCTGGGTAAGTCCATACTAAGTTAACTTTCCTGCCAATTCTCATGGACATTTCTGTATTCTCCAGCAGATTACATGACTCTCTGAGAGCTAAAATTGTATAATATTCAATTTTTTAACTCTCACAGTGCCTAACAGAGTGCATTATACATAGAATCTTTTTGATAAATAGTTATTACAAGTCCAGATGGTGTGAATAAGTAAAAATTATACAAAATTTATATATGTAACTCACTTTGTAACATTTAGAGATAAAAATGAAGAAAAATAGCATTATTTATACTAACTGTCATCTGTTATGTTTATTTTCACTGTCCCCTAGTTTAAAATAGAACATATAACTGTCAATGGAATCCTAAGGGTAAGAGAAAAGAAATTCTCATCATTTCACAATCTCTGTGGTAAGACTGGTCTATCAACATATATGTATATGTGTGCTTACAGCTTACTTTTGAAGTAGACACGGTCAGCAGCTACCTAGGAAAATGTGTGCAAGCAGCCTGCAGGAATGCCTCAACACATAATGCTTCCTCTCTGGTCTGGCCCCAGTATTTAAGATTCTCAGAGTAGTTTACTATTTCATTTGGTAGCCAAAGACTTCTGTCAACAGGAGCTCAATTCGGTTCTGTGAGGTTACTGCACTAAATAGCGGTCATTTACCCTTGACTTGTGTTAATGTCACAATAAGCCAATGAAGGGATACGTTTTGATGAAGGTGAAGAGATCAGCTAAAGTGTGACTAATGGAACACTTCTCAGGGTGTGGCATGGATTAGAGAATGAAAGATGGGAACGATAGAGGCAATAAATGGAAGCATTTGGAGGGAGGAGAAAAATTCAAATGGAGAAGTGCAAGCACAAGATTTGGAACCATGAGCTAAGGAATAAGAAACCTAATTCTGTGATGTCCTATATCTATGACTTTAGGAGAGTTACTTATTATGTCTCTGAAAATCAATTTGTTCAATAGAAAATGCTATATAAAACATCTTAAATGATTTATGCTACGTACAAAATGCAGTTAAGTATTTGTTGAACCTGAAAGACAAATTTCATCTATTTTTCAACTTATCAAGTGCACTAGTTATTTCTATAATATCAATCCAGGTTAATGCTAGGTATCAACATTTCCTAGCTAATTTTAATCCTAATTAAGATAATTGGACAGTATTTTGGATATTCAGAAACTAATCAACAAGTGTTTACTATGCACATCAGACAAGATACTGTGAAAAGAATGAGGCAAGATTCCTCCCTATGAAAAACTTAACCTGTGGTCCGGGATGTGGACTTGGTGGGCATGGACAAATCCTTCACATTTATTCATTCAGTAAGGTTCGTTGAGTTATGTCATCATACCAAGCATAGTTTAGGCACTAGGGATACCTATGAGAAAAACAGACTGTTTTGAAGTGTACATTTTATGGGAAAGGCATACAATGGATCAAAAAAATAAATATTTAACAGCCAAGTGGAGATAACTAGTATGAAGAAAAATAGAATAGGGAAAGGGGACTAGAGAGTGACAGGGGACTGATTTTATATAGAGTGATCAAAAATAACCTCCATGTTAAGAAAGCATTTTTAGCTGACATCTGAAGTGAACAAAGAAGCCACGTGAATGTCTTGGGGAAAAAATCAGGCAGAGGAAGAACCAGTACAAATCTCTAAAGCAGGTACATGCTTGGCATGTTCAAGGAACAACAGGGAAGTCTAATGAAGTAAAACAAGGATGAGTGGCAGGAAATGAGGTCAGAATGGTGGCAGAAGGGCAAGATCATATAGAATCTTATATATATTATTTTATAGTCCTGGGGCCATCAGGTTTCATTAGGCGTTGAACACATGGTCTGACATGTATTTTATTTTATTTTTAAAAAGACTTTGTTTATTTATTTTAAAGAGAGGGGAAGGGAGGGAGAAAGAGAGGGAGAGAAACATTGATGTGAGAGAGAAACATCGATTGGTTGCCTCCTGTATGTGCCCCGACTGGGAACTGAACCTGTAACCCAGGCATGTGCCAAGAATTGAACTGGTAACCTTTCACTTGGTGGGATGATGCCCAGACAACTGAGCCACACCAGCCAGGAATGACATATATTTTAAAAGCACCATCCTGGCTTCTACATGAAGAATAATCCAATGGCTGAGAAAGAGTGGAAGAAGAGAGACCAGTTAAGAAGCAATTTCATTAGTCCAGACAAGAGATGATGGTTGCTTGGACCGGGATAGGTATAAAGTGGTGAGAAGAGTTGGTATATAAATATACTGAAATCCAGGGCACACTTAATTACTTGGTTTTCTTGTGAGATGTGAGAACATGTCAAAGATGACTTAAAGGTTTGCAGGGGGATATCAAATATTCAGATATATATGTACTGTTTGTGATGCTTATTAGGCACTCACAAGATGACATTTGGATGACAAATAAGCACAAGAAAAATTCTCAGCATCATTAGTTATCAGAGAAATGTAAACTAAAATAATGACATTTGCTGCATAACCCTTAGAATAGCTAAAATTAAATATAAATTTATAACAAGGATGTAGAGCAACTAAAACACATTGTTTATAGAAATGTAAAATGGTACACCTACTTTGGAAAATAGTTTGCCTGATTCTTATAAACTTAGCCATGTACTTGTCTTACACTTATCTTATGACCCAGCATTACTGCTGTTATGCATTTACACAGGAGCAATGAAAACATGTCTGCAAAAAGACCTATATATGAATAGTCATAACAGTATTATTTATAACACTTAAAAAATGAGAACCATCCAAATGTCCATCAAAGGTAAATGCAATATAATACAATTCAATATTAAACAAAATGAAATGTTATTATATGCAACCACATGGATGAATCTTAAATTATGCTGATATGTTAAAGAATACATATTGCACAATTCCATTTGTATGAAACTCTAAAACAGGCAACACCAACCTACAAAGATAGAAGGAAGATCATGGTTCCCCATGATCCTTTATCTGGTACTGAAAGGCTTCCCAGGACACAGGAATTTCCATGTAAAACCTGAGACTGTCCTTAGAAAAGTGGAACGGGTGGTCAATATTTCTGGGTGGTTTGACTCCAAAGATTGACTGGGAAGGAGCACAAGGGAACCTTTTGGGGATAAACAAAATGTTCTGTATTTTGATTTTGGTGGTAGCAACACAGGTGTATTTATTTGTCAAAGTCAATCCAAATATAGAAACCTAATTATGAGCATTTTATTGTATATAACATATATGTCCATGAAGTTTATTTAAAAATAAAACCAATAGTATTTAGTGGTAAGCTATCGGAAGTATAACTTTTTAAACATATGTACTGATATTTTCACTGTTTTTTTAATCACAAAAGAAGTAGTCAAACAAATATTATAAGACAATGGTCCTAAAGTTACTTGGATGCTAGATACTTATAAAATCACAAGATTTCTTTTAATTTCAACAGCTGAGTGATTGTTGGGGGTCCCATAGGGACGTAGATTGACTGAAGACCACTAATGCATCTTATCACATTGGTAGTAAAACCATATCTGATCCATAAAATACTATGGATTTGTCTGGATAAATCCAACATTGTTTATAGAATATCAAATAAGATAACCAAAGTGTGAACTATTTCTGGAATGTGATTATGCTGTATTTCGAAGTATATTTCAAATTGAATGCTGTGGAAAGGTATAGTCAGGGCACAGAGGAAAGCTGAACTATCAGGAGCATTTCCCCCTTCATATGAATATAATGTAAACAGAACCAGAGATTACCCTGGGTAGCTCATGGTGAATAATGTAGGCGAAGGTAAATGACAAAATATCCACCAAAGATAGACTTTTTTTTTTTTGCTAAATAACCATAGTAATTCCACTGACAGAAAGAGTTGCAATAAAGTCAGTCATGCTGCCTGTCCTCCTTTTATTTACCTTTTAAATGTTAATCATAGGTTTCTGATTTTGTTTTGAGCAAAATGTTAATGCTAGTGTTATGAAAAGACCAAGAAACGCTGAGATGTGATGTGAAAAGTATCCCTTTTGTAGCCCCTTGTTTGTGTATCAAGTGAGGTGCACTTACGAGTTAAAGTAAATTTTATGCCTTTTTATCATCATTTTGTACCATATTTACTTATTCTGCATAATCTGTATTTACTTTATAGTTAAATTATAACGGTAGGGTTTAAGGCTTTCTACTGCACCCTGTAAACATATCTCTGCCCGATCCCTTCAAATTGTATGTCTTCTGTGTGAAAATGAGATTAATATAATCTAGCATTTAGGGTTGTCATGGGAACTGAACAACTATGCTAATTAGAATGCACCTGCTGTATAATTACTTATGAGCTTATTTATCCCTCCTCCCTTTTGGACATATGCTGTATGCCTCTGTCACATAAAACTGTATCTCTAAGTTTATATACCCACATCTTTGTCTATATATGAATTATTGTTCTTTTTTTAAATACTCACCTGAGGATATTTATTGATTTTAGAAGTATAGGAAGGAGGAAGGGAGAGAGAGAGAGAGAGAGGAGAGAAACATTGATCAGTTGCCTCCTGTATGTACCCTGATTGGGGATCAAACCTGTAACCTAGGCGTGTGCCCTGACTGAGGATCAAACCTGCAAACTTTTGGTGCATGGGACAATGCTCCAACCATCTGAGCCACCCGGCCAGGGAAATTATTGTTCTTTATTTTTTAACTATATTTTATTGATTATGCTGTTATAGTTGTCCCACTCTTCCCCCCTTCTTGTCTCCCACCCCCTTATCCCCACTTTCCCCACACTTTAGTTTTGTCCATAAGTCATACACATAAGTCCTTCTGCTTCTGCCCTTCCTATACTATTCTTAACCTCCCCCTGTCTGTTGTCTACCTACCATTTATGCGACTTGTTCTGTGCCCCATTCCCACCCTCTCCCCGTACCACTTCCCTGTTGATATCCCTCCATGCTTTATATAAATCCCTTCAACACTTCATACAATAAAGGCTGGGTGGTGATGAACTTCTTGAACTTGACCTTATCTGAGAAGCACTTTATCTGCCCTTCCATTCTAAATGAAAACTTTGCTGGATAGAGTATTCTTGGATGTAGGTCCTTGCCTTTCATGACTTGGAAAACTTCTCTCCAGCCCCTTCTTGCCTGTAAGGTCTCTTTTGAGAAATCAGCTGACAGTCTTTGGGAATTCCTTTGTAGGTAACTGTCTCTTTTTCTCTCTCTGCTTCTAGGATCCTTTCCTTATTTTTGATCTTGGGTAATGTAATTATGATGTGTCTTGGTGTGTTCCTCTTTGGGTCCAACTTCTTTGGGACTCTCTGAGCTTCCTGGACTTCCCGAAAGTCTATTTCCTTCACCAGCTTTGGGAAACTCTCCATCATTATGTGTTCAAATAAGTTTTCAATTCCTAGGATTTCTTCTTCTCCTTCTGGCAGCCCTATGATCCTTATGTTGGGACGTTTACAGATGTCCTGGAGGTTTCTGAGCCCCTCCTCCATTTTTGAATTTTTGTTTCTTCATACTTTTCTGGTTGGATGTTTTTTTCTTTCTGCTGGTCCACTCTGTTGATTTGAGTCCCAGTTTCCTTTTTATCCCTATTTGTTCCCTGCAGATCTCTCCTCATTTTGTTCAGGCAATTTCGATAATTTTTCGTCGAATTCTGTGAGCATCCTGATTACTAGGGTTTTAAACTTTGCATCTGATAGGTTGTCTAACTCTTGGTCGGCTAGTTCTGGGGCTTTGATCTGTTCCTCTCTTTGGGCCATTTTTTTCCCTCGGTGAGCCTGTTACTGTAAGGGGGGCGGAGCCTTGGGGTTCACCTGCGCAGGGAAACTCACGTCGTTGTGTTGTGACGTAGCCTGTGGGGGCGGGACCTGAGCGCACAATGGCGCCTGCTCCGCTCTCCGCACCCACACCGCCTCCTGCAAGCAATTCGGGCCCCTCTGCGCTGGCTCCAGGGGTCGCTCCGGGGTCGGTGGACGGGCTGCACAGTTCCAATCCCCTGCGGGTCTCCCCAGAGAACTCTCCTGTGAGGCTGGGCGTTCCTCCCGCTGCCGGTTCCACCCCCACAGGTGCTCTCAGTCTGCGCCGATGGGTTGCGCCCTGCCTTCTCTCCTGGTTTGTCTGCACGCAAATGCGGACCTGTGCGGTCCACCAGTCTCGGCCCCGCTGGGTCCGGATGAGCCGGGCGCTGGGCGTGCTTAGGTCAGGCCCCCCGTCTGGGTGTGCTGCAGCCCCGCGGGGACCGCCCCTCCAACCTCGGTCCTGCCGTCTGCTCACCGAGGGGTCGCCGAGCACTCTCCCTCCACCCTGCTCCTCCCGGCTCACCAGACTGGATGAATGTATGTTCTTTAATTCCTTGGTTGTCGGACTTCCTCTCAATTCGATTTTCTGTCAGATCTGGCTGTTTTGGTTTAGGTAAATTTCTGGTCTTTTCCTTGTTTGGCTGTGCGAGGAGGCACAGTGCATTCACCTATGCCGCCATCTTGCTGGAAGTCTGAAATTATTCTTTAGAATGTGACAGTATAATGTGGTAGATAAGAACACAGACCCTTGGATCAGACTCAGTTGAAACTTCAGTGCATCCCGCACTAGCAGTGTGACGTTTGGCAAATCTCTTAACTTTTCTGTTCCCTAGTTTCCTCATTTCAAAAATAAATATAATGCTAACAACTAGCCCTTAGGATTTTTGTGAATATTAAATGTTATTATGTACAAAGTACTGAGAACAGTACCTGGCCCATGGTAAGCTAAATTATAGAAGCGTTGGTCATTGTCAGTAGAATATAAACTTCATGGGGGTCAGATTTTGGCCTGTTTTGTTCTCTGTTATTTCCTTCAATTCCCCAGGAATTCCTCTTCTAGGGATATACTCTATTTTTTTCCTGACTTCTGCCATGAGTTCCAGAATCATTTCAACTGCCTATTCAATGACTCTCCTTGGATATATAATAGACATTTCATACTTACCATGGAACATCACTCTTGATTGCCCCCAACTCATTTCTGCCTTGATATTCCTAGTTGCTCAGGCCAAACACTGGTAGTTATCCTTGATTTCTGTCTTTCCTTTACACATACATTTATCAGGAAGTTGCATCAGCTTTTCCTTTAAAATATTCCACAAGTGCGCCCTGGCTGGTGTAGCTCAGTGGATTGAGCGCGGGCTGGGAACCAAGCGGTCCTGGTTCGATTCCCAGTCGGGGCACATGCCTGGGTTGCAGGCCAGGTCCCCGGTGAGGGTCACTTGAGAGGCAACCATACATTGCTGTTTCTCTCCCTCTCTGTCTCCCTTCCTTCCCCTCTCTCTAAAAAAAAATAAATAAAAATAAAAATCTTAAAAAATATTCCACAAGTGCAATTCATTCTCACCCTCACTCGTCTCATCCTAGTCTAAGTTACCACAGTCTCTCTTTCTTGGATGTAGAAATGTGTCATAACTAATCTTTCTGCTTCCTCTATCTTCCTACAGTCAGTGTCATCTTTTCTTTGGAGTAAAAACTGATCATATCACAGCTTTGCTCAAAATCGCCAATGACTTTCAGTCACATTTAGAATAAAATCTATTCTTGTTTCCACATCCTTTATACCTCAACCTGATCTAGCTCCTGGATACCATGTAATTGGGTTGGATCAACCCCACTTCATGCTCTAGGGCTAGGCTGTGATTTGTACAAGTTATATGTCCTATTCATAGATAGTGTAAATGGTTGAAGGCTATAGGCATGGCTAATGTCATGCCTATTGGGGCAAATAAGTCTAACTAATGAGATGTAGGTTTGAGCTACCTGAGAAGCAGATTCTTTTGCTAATTGGGAAAGAGGTAACATGTGCCTGAACCTTTGGTGTAAAGAACCTTCTGATGAGGAAGCTTCCTTCTATTCTTAATTTTCTAAGAATATATGACAGAAATGTATTTTGTCAACTCTTTTTACTATATTTATTGAAATGATCATCTGGCTTTTCTTGTATACTCGTATAATCACTTTGTCCCCTTATTAGCTTACAAAGTTGGATTTCAGCCTGTACGTTTAAAAATTAAAATTTAACCCTCTTAGAGAAGTAAAAATGGAACTGCCTTTTGACCTGACAATTCCACTGCTAGGATTATATCCTAAGAACCCTGAAACACCAATCCAAAAGAACCTATGCACCCCATGTTCATAGCAGCACAATTTACAATAGCGAAGTGCTGGAAGCAACCTAAGTGCCCATCAGTCAATGAATGGATGAAAAAACTGTGGTACATTTACACAATGGAATACTACGCAGCAGAAAGAAAGGAGCTCCTACCCTTTGCAACAGCATGGATGGAACTGGAGAGCATTATGCTAAGTAAAATAAGCCAGGCGGTTAAAGACAAATACCATATGATCTCACCTTTGAGAGGAACCTAATCAACAAAACAAACAAGCAAGCAAAATATAACCAAATACACTGAAATTGAGAACAGACTGACAGTGACCAGAGAGGAGAGGGGAAGAGATTATGGGGGGAAAAGGAGAAGGGTTTACAGGCACAACTATAAAGGACGCATGGACAATAACAAGGGGGATGGAAACGGGAGGGAGGTGGGGAAGGCTGGGGTGTTGGGGAGGAGTGTGGGGGAAAGGCAGAAAAGTGTACTTGAACAACAATAAAAAATGTTAAAAAAATTAACCCTCTTAGTATGTACTAATATGGCAGCCGCTCTAGTTCTCACTCTCCCCCATTCCTTGCCCCGTCACTTGTGGGCATGTTATTCATTAGTGTCGTGTCTTTCTCCAAATGTGGTGCCTGAATCTTAGGTCAGTTTTCATGAGTTACAGTTCTTGTGTTTTGATATAGACTAAAGGTAAAGGGCTCAAATGCTCTTAGCAATGTTGTAAGTATACACACACACACACGTATGTCTATGTATGTACATATTACTATATTTACCTTTTGGTCTGTATCAATTACTCATTCTTTATAGTTAATAAATTCATGTACGTGTATTTCATCTGTAAAAAAAGCAGTATGACAAGAGCAATATGGTTATCACAGGAAGATTACAATATAGTATTTTCATGCAACTTTGTTCAGAAGCTTTAAAAACATTAATTTGCTTCATCCATGGGACTAGTGAATAGAGCCATAGAAAACACTGTCCTGGACTGTACGGTTTAAGTACTTTGCATAGACACAAGGTTGATAGGTTTTTGAAACCTCTAACTGCTTGAAGCACATCTTCTACGCTGTCATTAATCGATTGGCATGCCTTTGACTGTTTGCTCTACAATAACCCAGAGAAAACTTCATTACACATTTCAATGACACTTTAGATAGAGTGAATACTGGAGAGACAGTAGATTGCCTGAACTGGAAGAGAGAAGATAAGTAAATTTACGTCCTTTTTTTTCCCTTGCAACTCTGCAAAAACACAAACAGAATTATATAGCCAATCATGAAAACCCCTTTATTTTATTACATAGGCCCAGATCAAGATAATTCCTTTTTAACACAACAGTGATGATGTCGCAGTGCTTCTCAAAGCAGTTCTCTTTCTAATGTTTCATTAGCTTTTGAAACTTCTTGCTTTGATCCAGAGTATTTTTTTCTTTATTTCATTTGCAAAGCAAGTAAATGTAATAAGCTCCCTTTTGGAAAATCAGCCTGGCTTAAATCATGCATTCTTTATACAATGTTAGCAGGAGAATGGTTAACATTTGTAGCCTCATGACTTGCAAATGAAAGAAAATAATAACGCTTAGCAAGACATTAGAAGAACACATTCACCATGAATCATATTGCCCTTGAAGGTGCAGCTTAAAAAAGCAGAGAAATAGATTTGACACCATTTGGACTTGCCGCTCGGACATGCTGCATTAAACTGTTCAAAATTAATTTAATCTGAGCAAGGAGAATAATAGCCTCTCAGTTCAAGGCTTCTGATAGCTGTAATTTGCACTCAAAAGTACTTCCAAAGGGAAAGAATAAATGAAGGGCGACTCTCCAAAACTGAGTGAGCAAATGTATTCACTAAATGAAAGCCTCTTGATCACCCTATAAAAGATCATCCAAAAAATTGACACATTCTATATCATTCTCTTGGGTAAGAATTTTTTCTTGTAACTGTTCAGTTGCTCTGCTTTAGGGAGAGATTCATCCCTTTTTGAACTGTCGATGGCTCTGGAGGAAGTGTCTGGCTTCAGCTGGTACATTAATTCAGTGGCCCAAAACCAATTTGACAAAAAATCATGCATTCATGGACTTTGTGCCCAATATTCTCTTCCACACTCTTGGGAAGATATTTCTTGATAAGAGCAAGAATCATAGCAAGTATTTAGGATTTCAGACAAATACATGATACTTTTGTATAGTCACAGAAATATTCTCTCCAAACTCCGATGCCGAGGTGCTGAGTACAGGGAAGGACAAGACAGGTTGCTCACACTCAAAGCTCTGACTGACCAAACCGATCTAGTAACGAGCAGGAAAAGACTGGTATGTAGTGGGATTTGAAGAGAACCAATAGGATCTATTTGTTCAGAATTCTCTCTCTCATGGATTTACCACAGAGTCAACAATTCTGTCCATATGTTACTCCCTCGGGGATAATGACTTCAGAAGTCACTGATACATTGTTTATCACATTAGCAGTCATCTGGCACTTTACAGAACTCTGAGGGATTGGGACAAAACACAGGCATTGAGAAAAATAGCTTCAAGAGTTTTGGACAGGTGAGACCCTTTGCAAGTTAATGGAAGAGGGAACCCTTGATAAATGTCTCATTCACAACTAGTTAAAAAAAGGAATAAATGCAGACAAAAATAGTGATACTAAGTACTTAAATAATTACATGCACGGAAGGACAAAACTAACTTCATTTTAAGCAATTTCTTTTCCTTGAGTTAATCAAGTACTTCTCTACATACACTGCGAGAAATTATTTTTCCCTTAATTTGAGCTCTAATGGTGGTGAGAAAGTACATGCAGGGAAGTAAAAATAATGAGTTTTTTTCCAAATAGCATGAGAATAAGTAATGCATCAGTATTCAAGTTTCATTTCCAATTCTGTAGTTGCTTTTCTTTTGCAAATTTAAAGGAAGGAAAACCAAAGGTCTTTTTGAATTCTCTGGTAATACTTAATTTCTTATGAATAATTTACCTGCCAGTAGTTATTTGTTCTATAATAATTCAAAGAATGCTGGTTATGCCAAAGTCCTTTTTTTAAAAAAGAAAAAAGAATATCTCGAAGATATGTTAAAGTTTTAAAATAAATCGAGGACTTCCAGAACATTAAACAAAATACTCAGTTGCTATTGATCACTGTTGCCCGTTAAGCTCCCCCTGCCCCCTGCCCCCAAACAGAGCAGGAATAAATATTATTTGAAGGAGTGCAGAACAAGTCTGTCCAGAATGTGCCATTTTGGCATGTGGACTATATTGAGCTAAAGACAATCAAGGACAAAAGGATTCAAGAAGAGCTTATTACCTCCCCTTTAACTGCCTAAAAGGGTTTGGATAGAGGGCCTGAGGCAGGAAGGAAACTATTATCAGAAATAACTACAAAGAATATGGGCTAGCTGTCCTAAGCCTCGGGGAGAGCTCAGTACAGCCTGTTCATTCAAAGTCTTCTCTGAGTCTCATTGTCTCTACAGACACGGCAAACATTGTTTACCAAACATTTGCTCTTCCTGTCTTCCTGTGAATTGTCTTCCCCCGCTTTGAAACCACAGACCCCTATTCCACCTCTTATCTCAGGAAGACATATAAACTCCAACTGCTTGACTTGTCCTTGGGCCTTAAATATTGTACTTATGGGGCTCCCATAAGTGCATCATTAAATTTGTTTTTCTCCTGTTAATCTGTCTTGTGTTAATTTGACTCCAGCCAAAGAACCTAGAAAGGTCTAAGGAAAGTTTATCTTCTCCAGCGTATTTGAAAACTGCACACAATGTTTTGCATACTTATTTGGTCTTTACTGAAAACTAATGAGATTTCTTCCCAGAGTTATACCATTTTTATGGGTTAGATTGATATTATTATATGGGTGATTTTAAAACTTTTGTAGTTAACAGAATATTTCAAAATGGCCAAAGTTTTGTTCATCTCCTCATGTTCGCCAATTTATTCTCTTCACTTCAGAAGAAACATAGGCCTCTGCATATTACTTACTATTTAATAATAAATTAGGTGATGTTTCTCAAAATGGGATTCTGAACCACTTGTATCAGAATCATTTGTGCCATTAAGAAAATATGAGCCAGGCCCTGGCTGGTATAGCTCAGTGGATTGAGCGCGGGCTGCAAACCAAAGGGTCGCCCGTTCGATTCCCAGTCAGGGCACATGCCTGGGTTGCAGGCCAGGTCCTTGGTTGGGGGGCGTGCAAGAGGCAACCACACATTGATATTTCTCTCCCTCTTTCTCCTTCCATTCCCTTCTGTCTAAAAAAAAAAAAAGAAAAAAAATATGAGTCAGGCCCCATCCCTGATGTTCCCTCCACAAAGATTTATTCTGAAGTTTTAGAAAAAGTGTATTCCATATTTTAAACCAACTTCCATACAATACAGAATCCCACCCTACTATATTCATATAGCCTCTGCTTTAAAACTTCCTCTAAAATGGAATACATGATGTCACACATCAGCCACTATTAAATAACATTTATAGTCAGGAAATTTTACCTTATATTAAAGTCAAATGTATCGTGAAACTTCTGCTTGTTGGTTCTAGTTCTCTCCTCTGAAACTGTGCAAAATAAATGTAATTCCTTGTCTGCACTACAGTCCTTCAAATACTTAAAGACCACTATTATATTTCATCTTTTTTCTGCATTGGGCTACATATCTTTACTTCCCACAAGCATTCCTTATCTGACACCATTTCCATATCTTTTACCATTCTTTTCGCCATCCCTAGATACACTCCAGTTTGTCATTGTCATTCTCAAAAGGTCATGCCTAGAGCTAAACATAATATAAAAGATGTGGTTTGACCAGTGTAAAGTTTTATGATACTATTTTTTCTGTCACATATTTAGAATACTATCTGTTCAGTCTTAATAAAGTACCCTAAATTTGTGTGGCCTTTTATGACTGTGTGCCTTTTTTGGTATCCACATATCACTGTAGAAGCATATTGTGCTTACAGGAAACAAAAAAGTGTAGGTCTTGATGAGGCGGTTTAAGATGGTGGCTTAGGATGATCCTGAACACACGTCCCACAGCAAATATACACAACAAATATACACCTACAGATGGAACAAAACCCCCGGAAAAGCACTTCAAAATAATCTGAAAGCCTGTTCCACAAAAAGGATAAAAGGGCCAAATGGAGATGGGCAGGAGTGGCAGAGACATGATCTCACCAAAAATCCATGCAGGGACGCACAATTGGGAGGGACCTGAAAAAACAATCACTAACAGAACTTCTCCCTGAGGACCAAGTTGTTTGTACCCCACATCAGGCAGCCCAGCCGTTGGGTCCTTCACTAGAAGGACACTTTGAAAACCAATAGGACTCATGTCCAAGAGTAAAATAGGGCTATAGCGAATGATGATTTCACTTTTATTTTATTTTTTAAAGATTTTATTTATTTATTTTTAGACAGAGGGGAAGGGGTAGAGAAAGAGGAGAGAAATATCAATGTGTGGTTGCCTCTTGCACACCCTCTACTGGGGACCTGGCCCACAACCCAGGCATGTGCCCTGACTGGGAATTGAACCAGCGACCCTTCTATTCAAAGGCCAGCACTCAATTCACTGAGCCACATGAGCCAGGGTAAGACCCCACTTTTAAAGGGTTGCATGCAGAACCACTTGCCTAAGGATCCATTGCAAAACATAACAGCTTAAGAAGAGTCCAGACAATATGTGAAGAAGAGTCACTTGCTGATCTTGGGACATCTGTCAGAGGAGCAGAAGTCTGCTGAGACTGTATCCAGGGATAAAACAGTGACAGTCACCATTTATTATAGGCTCCCTCTAACTTGCTGGTGCTGACACTGGCAGGTGCCATTTTTGCACTCTCATTCATACCTGCCAACAATGGCAGGTGAGGAATATCCTCTATCCCACCCCCAGTCACTAATGGTACTGACAAACGTGGCAGATGAGCAGCTACAAACTCATTCCACTTGCAGAACTGCTTCAGAACCAATGGGCACATGCAGATCACATAGGGGACACCCCTTGAGCACCCAGCTCTGGTGGTCAGGATGGATTGCACTTCAGACCCCATGTGACATCTCCTACACAAGACCATTGTTTCAACACTAGGAGAAATATACAGCTCCAAGCTTGCCTAGGTAGCTTTAAGGTTCCCAAAAGAATATTTCCACTCCTGCTGCAGCTAGCCTGCCAAGGCATCCCCAGCATGGCATGCCCTGGGTCTTCCACTGGGTCATGCCTGCTCCAGTTCAAGCCCCAGCCAACCCCACAAACTCTTTGTGTGGTACATCCCAGAACTTCCCCCACCCATGTTCACTACAGCTCCAGATAGCCTGCCAAAGCCACCAGGGATACATAATCTAAAAAAGAGACACTCCTTCAGGACTGAGAGATGTAGCTGTTTCACCTGATTTGTAGAAACAAACACAGAAGCGAACAAAATGAGGAGACAAATATGTTCCAGATGAAAGAACAAGATTAAAAACTCCAGGAAAAAAAGAAAGAAACAGAGATTAGTAACTTACCTCACAGAGTTCAAAGTGATGGTAATAAAGTTGCTGGCCAAACTCAGGAGAACAATGGAGGAACACAGTGAGAACTTCAACAAAAACCTAGAAAATATATGAAAAAAATAGAAATAAAGAATCAAATAACTAAAATGAGGGAATCAACAGAAGATTACATGATATAGAACATATTCGCCAACTGGAAGACACAATAGTAGAAATTAACCCAGTCAGAACAGCAAAAATAAAACAGAATTAAAAAAAATTAGGATAGTGCTTGTCTTCTTCCCTGGGCATCTGGGCAGCTGCTCTTGGTTGGGAGTCACTGGAGTGAATCAACTCTAGGATCCACCTTGTTATGAAAAATGGAAAGTAAAAGCTGAGGCATAAGCAGACACTGAAAATAATCAGACAAGACAAAGTAAAACTGGTCATCCTCGCCAGCAACTGGCCGGCCTTTAGGAAATCTAAAATAGAGTACTATGCGATGTTGGCCATGACTGGTGTCCATTACTACAGTGGCAATAATACTGAATTGGGCACAGGATGTGGGAAATACTAGAGTGTGCACACTGGCAGTCATTGATCCAGGTGATTCTGGTATCATTAGAGGCCTGCCAGAAAAGACTGGAGGAAAGTAAATCATGCAAAACTTTTCTTTAAAAAAACTGGCCAGAGCTTGTTTTATTTTTATTTAAAAAAATGAGGATAGAGCCCCGGCTGGTGTAGCTCAGTGGACTGAGTGCAGGCCTGTGAACCAAAAGGTTGCCAGTTTGATTCCCAGTAGGGCACATGCCTAGGTTGCAGGCCAGGTCCCCAGTAGGGGGCATGAGAGAGGCAATCACACATTCATGTTTCTCTCTCTCTCTTCCCCTCTCTAAAAATAAATAAATAAATAAATAAATAAATAAAATCTTTTAAAAATAAGGATAGTTTAAGGAACCTCTGGGGCAATATCAAGCATATTAACATTCACATTATAAGGGTTTCAAAAGGAAAAGAGAGAGAAAAAGGGAAAGAAAACTTATTTCAAGAAATATTGGCTTTTTGGCCAGTCATAGAGTCACTCCCAAGAGGCCCCAGAACCAGCACATTCAGTGGCTGGTGTCAGACCACAAAAGAGCACTACCCATTTAGCCCCACCAGTGCCACAGGACTCGGCAGGCACCAGACTGTACTAGGTGAATTCCACTTTGTGGGTCAGCCCCCACACAGCAGCTGATACAGTGTGGTTTTGGTCAATCCACACTGCCACCCAGCCTAAAGGTCAAGCTCACCCACAAATGTGCTTTTTTAATTAATTAATTTGTTTTTAGAGAAAGGGGAAGGAAAGGAGAAAGAGAGGAGAGAAACATCAATGTGTGGTTGCCTCTCGCATGCCCCCTACTGGGGACCTGGCCTGCAACCCAGGCATGTGCTCTGACTGGGAATCCAACCAAGGACCCTTTGGTTTGCAGTTCACACTCAATCCACTGAGCCATACCAGCCAAAGCAATCTCCAAGATTTTTATACATTTTTATGTTATTATAAAAGGACACCTTTCCAATATGGATGTCTTTAATTTAAATTTATTGCTTAATTGCCCAAGCAAGAACTTCCAGGAAAAATGTTGAGTAGAAGAAGAGAGATCGGTCATTCTTGTCATATTCTTTATCTTAAGGGAAAGTGCTCAGTATCTCACCATTACATATGATTATCTGTGGGTTTTGCAGATGCTCTTTATCAGATTGAGGAATGAACCTCTATTCATAGTTTGTTGAATGTTTTTATCATGAAGATGTGCTGGATTTTTTTCAAATACTTTTTCTGTATATTAAAATGGTCATTGATTATTATTTTTTAAGTACTCTTTTAAGCTTGCCCACTGTCTCCTCTCTTTTGGGATTCTAATAACGTGAGTGTTAGATTTTTTTTTTTTTTTTTGCAGACATAAAGGTTCCTGAGGTTATCTTCATTTGTTTTCCCCCTATTTTTCAGATTGGGTAATTCTATTATTCTCCTTTCAAGTTAACTGATTCTTCTGTACCCTCCATTCTTCTTTGAGCTTATCAATTCACTTTTTATTCTAGTTTTTGTGTTTTTCATTTATGAAATTTCCATTTGGTTCTTTTTAAAATTTTATGTTTCTTTGCCCAGACTTTCTATTTCTTTGCTGAAACTTTCTATATTTTTATTTGTTTCAAGCCACCTTGTAATTGCTCCTGGAAGAACATTTATGATGGCTGCTTTAAAACCATTGTCAGGTGATTCATCTTCTCTGTCATCTTGGTTTTGGCACTGACAAACTGTCTCTTATCATTAACTATATTCCTAATTCTTGGGAAGATGAGTGATTTTTTAAAAGAAACCTAAGTATTTTCGGTGTGATGTTATAAGAATAGGTATCTTATTAAAACCTTCTGTTTTTGCTGACTTTATCTGACATCAGCCTGCCAAAGGAAAGTAGGGTGCTGCCTAGTTACTGCCAAATGGGAGTCAAAGTCCAAGTTCCCCATTTGGCCCTCTTTTGACACTGAGAGTAGCTTCTCATAATGGTGGGTAGAAGTGGTTCCTCACATGTCCTCCCTTGACACCACAGTGGTAGGAGAATGTGTGGCATCATGACTGCAGGAAAATAGTGAAAGTTTTAATTTTCCTCTAGACCTTTTATGATATGACTCCAGTGGAGAGGAAGTGGGGTACTTCATTACTTCTTGGTAGGGGTAGAAGTCCATACTCTCAGTAGCATCTAGTAAGATACCATGTGGGAAGTAAAGAGAAGGGTGTGTTTCCTTACTTCCCCATTCAGATCAGAGACCTCACTCACTACTCAGCCTTCTCCTTACTCCACTTCTCCCAGTGGAGGGTTTGGAATACCATATTACAGCCTTAAGGAAGGTAAAGTCTAGGCTCGCCACTTACTGTATTTCCTGGTGTGGGTAGATACTGGGTCGCAGTTTTTCTTTGCTGTTTTGCTGGAGTAGAGCAGTTACTATCTAAAAATTTTTTATGTTGATTGTCTGGCCCCTTCCTGGTCCTTTGGCCACAAATAACAGATTCAGGTGCTCTTGTGTTGGCTCTTGTTCATATTTTTGGTTGTCATCTTCTGCTTTAAGTTTGGTATATATGAGGCAAAAAAGAAACCCAGGGAATTCACCCTCGTGTTTTTCCTTTAGTACTGAGGTCCTCAGCCAATATTCCTTCTTCTCTCCACCTTTCAGAGTGTTCTTAAGCTTATTTTACATACAATACTTATGGGTTTCAGTTGTCCTTAGTAGGAGGAATATAGAAAAGTACACCTACTCTGTCTTTCCAGAAGCGGAAGATAGCTAATCAAAGCATTTCAGACTTGTTTAACCAGCTACACATTCATTTGACTTACTGTTAACCATCCTTTACTGAATCATTTTAATGCATTAATGTGTTCATTCTTTCATTCGACAAATGATTATTGAGCATCTATTATGTGCTTAGAACTAATAAATAAGGCTCCATCTTTGCCCTAAGGGAGTTCAAAATCTAGTGAGAGTACACAGGGGAACATTTGATAAAAATAGTTTCAACCGTGCCAAAAAAGAGACACCTATATGACAGATAAAATAAGAGACTCTATTAATGTCTTGCCAAAATGTAGATATGTTATACCACCCGTTTTCCCTTAACTACCAGTCTATCAGTCCAGTAACCCTTTTAATAAAGAATTAAATTAGCTTAACAATATTTATTTCTATTAAATGAAGGGCACACTTTGTATTTACTATTTTTTTTGCTAAATGTTCATAAATATATGTGTTTATTAATAAAAAATATTGGGAAGTGATCAACGCAAAGATGCCTGTTGCCTACGATTGGGAGGATTTACATTTCGCACAGTCCTTGGGGGAGGGAATCAAAACAATATTTTTAAATTAGAGAAACCTTTGTGAAATTCCATTCTTCTGATAATTCTATTCTTGTGATTTCTCAAAGATTAGTGATAGAAGTTTCATAACTACATCTGGAATTTGTTCCATTTCCCTTACATAAAATCCATCTGGTCCGGAAGTTTAGAACATTGAAAGAACATTGATGCTCTCTCACTATTCTTTCCCACGTATTGGGCCTCATTTCACCCCTAACCACATTTATTTAATGGACTCGAATAGGAAGGTATTTATTCCTTATAAACTTTAGGCAAAAAATAGACTTGAATCGATATATTTCTACCATCTGTTCATATTATGTCTCTAGCAGAGGTCCCCTCTTTTCCTGGTTTTCATTCTTACCTTTAAAACTGTTACCAGAGCCCTTTTGTCTGTCCTCAGCATTTTTATGGGTCTCAAGCATATTTTGTGCTTAACCTTTCTAACCATATTCTAACGGAAGATTTTAGATTTGCCCTTGCTTATATGTATTTCCTTCTATATTTGCATGTCTCTGAAGAATAATTTGAACTCATGAGAGATTTCCCAATGCAGCCGCATAGTTTTCTTTAGCTGCCTCTACAGTTCAAAATGTTTTTTAAAGTGTCTTATCCTTCTTGAGTCCTCTGTTTTAGAGTCTCTGTCTTCATATCTCACCTGTGGAAATCTTATTTTTATAGTAAAGAATACCTTTGAGTATCCGTGTCTTCCTTCCCTTGTCTTTCCTACTACCTCTTTCAGTACTTCTTTAGGTATGAGCCGGTAAAATACACCAGCACTTTTTTCTAAAGCAATGCTGCCAAATGCCTACTCAAATAAATAAGCGTTTTCCTCCCAACTCATCCCTTTTGGAGGGAAAAAAATTTCACATGGCAACCTGTGAATGTGTGGATGTGGAGATGTAATCTCCACACCCCCCGTTTATAGGAATATAAAATATCTAAAACAGATGTTTCTGTTCCTATGCCAATATATTTTTACATCAAGAAATGATATTTTCCCCTAATGTATTTATGCTGAAACAATCCACACTTGGATAAAAAAAGGTCCATGTGAGGGTAGAACAAAAGTGATTATCGAGCAATTGTAAAATCACTTCATATTTTACCCCTGTACTCTTACCATAAGCTATTATAAAAAAACTAAAATACAACCTATCACACACACACATCCATGTCTCCAGAAAAAGAAACCCACGTAATGGTATAGTATTGTATGTTTCAAACATTTTTATTCTCAAATCCTAACTCATACATATAACACAACTCTGCTACCATAAGGCATATGAGAAAAATAAAATCTGGAGTAGCTATTTTTAATAGGTATATATAATTATGAATATTATGATGTCAATTAAAGATTTGGAATGAACGTTCAAAGCAAATATAATACCTCCAATACATTTCTTTTTTTGCTCATGAAAGAAACACAAGTTTTCTCTAATAGTCTTTTTTCCAACTTTATTGAGGTGTGATTGTCAAATTAATTTTGTATGTATTTAAGTATACAATGTGGTTTTTTAATTTGTCCAAGGTGATGATATAGGTGAAAGTGATTCATGCACCACCGTTATAGTATTAGGGTATTGTGAATTTGACTGTATATCCACCTTTACCAGTGAGTTTTATCCTTTCACATGCTTTTTGTTGTTATTGACCATCCCTTCATTTCAATTTGCAGACATCCCTTCAACATTTCTTGTAATGCAGGTCTAGTGCTCAAGAACTCCAGCACTTGTTTGAGAATGTCTACCTCCATTTTTGAAGGAAATGTTTGCTGAGTAGAGTATTACTGGTTGTCAGATTTTTTCTTTCAGCACTTTGATGCGATTGCCCACTCTCCTGGCCTACAAAGTCCCTGCTATAAAATTTGCTGAAGGCCTTATTGTTAATGACCTACAGAGTTTTCTGATTTTTTCTTCTGCATGATTGAGTCTGCTTTAAAGCTCCTTATTAAAGTTTTCAGTTCTATCATTGTATTTTTCAGCTCAAAGATTTATGTTTGGGTTTGTTTGGTTTTTATTTCTTTATTAAATTTTGCGTTCTCTTCATGCACTGTTTTCCGTATTTTATTTACTTGTCTGTGTTCACTTGCATTTCATTAAGCTTCTTTAATATTAAAGAAGGTGATACATTATGGCCAAATTGAGCGTATCTTAGGTTGATTTACAATAAAAAATCAATTACTGTAATATATCATATTATAGATTATGAGGACTGTCCAGAAAGTATCTAGCCATGCAATATGAAAAATAGAGACATTTATTGAAGAAGATACAAGGTACAAGAAACACTATACATAGGACAATGACACCTCAGTCCCCTTCAAAGTAGGCACCTTGGGACCTCACACAGTTCTCCCAATCGCCATCAGCTGCCCCATCGTATTTTCCTGAATCTCCTTGATGGTCTGATATCTCTTCCCTTTCAAAGGTGATTTTAGTTTTGGGAAAAGCCAGAAGTTGCAGGGTGCCAAATATGGGCTGTAGGGGGCTGAGTCACCTGGGTGATTTGATGCTTTGCCCCAAAACTGCATGAGATGTGATACACGAGTGGGTGTGTTGTTGTGATGAAGCTGCCAATCACCAGTTGCCCATAGCTGCAGCTGTCTGAATCACCCAAATAGTTTCTGTGGAGGAACGGTCAAGCTTGACGCAAAATGTGATACAGATTTGTTGCTCTACTCACTCAGTCATTTTGCATGTGATGGCTACACAGTACACATGGTCCCTCAATGGCATTTATCACCTCCACTGACTAGTACAGTAAAGTCATCATTGTTCACGCATGCACATTCCAGTCCACTCTCCTTGGCTGCCAGGTTACATCAATGTCACGCAACCCATTCTCATTATATTAATAATGGCAGGAATTTTTCCAGACAGACCTGTATTTGTAAGGTGTTTAGAACAGTGTCCAGCACGTAGTAATTGCTATGTAAATATTAGCTATTATTAATATTGTTATAATTGTTTTAAAAGAAAGTGTGACTGGATGCAAAATAGTAATCAACCTATGGAATGTAATTACTGTGCAAGGTGGTAGAAAACAAAAATATTAGTAGGTCCTATGAAGGTTTAGATTAAAAAATGAAAACTTCATAATGGATTACTCAAGGTAGGAATGTTTTAGAAGTCTTGGACTTCTGATGTTGATGTCAAAGATAACCAAGTTTCTTGCCAGTATGTATCTAGGTTCTCTAGAATATAATGTAGCTTGGTAGAAGTTTCTTGTGGTATAGTGTAACTGAATTACACTAGGAGTCAGCAGACCTAGATTTTGGTACTAATTTTGACATTTAAAAGGTAAACCTTTTGGAAGCTTGTTCAAGCCTTCATTTCTCAAATGCAAAATGACAGTAACTGTACCTCCTTTTCTCACAGTGTATTGTTGTGAAGATTCAATCATATAAATAAACATGTGGAAGGGCTATGTAGATGATGAAGTACTTTACAAATATCAGGCATTATGCTCACATTCTGCTATCACAGCATCTCATACAAAATAGGATAATGCTCTGGCTCATCTAACTTCTACTACCTCTTACCCAATCTACTTGGGTACTTTTTAGTCCTTATCTAACTGTACCTCCTTGCAGTACTTGACCCTGATTACCACTTACTCTTGATACTCTCCTGTCCACTCTTCTTGGATAATATTTTTTTGCTGCCTCCCTTTTTATATTTCCTTTTTATAAAAGACTTTATTTTTAGACAGAAGGGAAGGGAGGGAGAAAGAGAGGGAGAGAAACATCAATGTGGTTGCCTCTTGCGTGCCCCCCACTGGGGATCTGGCCCACAACCCAGGCATGTGCCCTGACTGGGAATAGAACCGGTGACCCTTTGGTTTGCAGGCCAGCACTCAGTCCACTGAGCCACACCAGCCACGGCCCCTTTTTTTTATTTTGTAATATCCCTTCTCAGTCATCACTCTACTTGCTGCACTCACCCGCTAAAAATGTTTACTTTTGGGGGGTAATCTATACTTTGTTCCTGGGTGATGGCAAATCATTCCTACATATATGTATGTTTTAGTCAGAGTTCTCTAGAGAAACAGAACTAATAGGGTGTGTGTGTGTGTGTGTGTGTGTGTGTGTGTGTGTGTGTGTGTGTATGAAGAGTTTTATTATAAGAAATTGGCTCACATAATTGTGGAGGTTGTCAAGTCCAAAATCTGTAGAGTGGGTCGGTAGGCTGGACACCCAGGAAAGTAGATGCTGCAGTTCTAGTCTGAAGACCATGTGCTATAGAACTGACATTGCAAGTAAAGTCTGAAGGCTGCTCCATTTTTTTTAATTCAGACCTTCAACTGATTGCATAAGGCCTATCAGTTGAGCATTATGGAGGGCCATCTGCTTTACTCAACATCCACTGATTTACCTGTTTATCTCAGCCAAAACACCTTCACAAACACATCTAGAATAACCTTTCACCAAATATCTGGGTATCCTGTGGCCCAGCCAAATCAACACTTAAAAGCAACCATCACATTATATAATGAGATGACTTTAAAATACGATCTCCAGGGCAGAATATTTTATCTTGCATCTCACATTTCCATGTCTATCTGGATATCTCTATTTGGATGCCCTCTAGGAACATTAACTTTATCCCCTAACCCTGTGCCTTTTCTTATATTCTCCTTCTCAGGTAATAATTTAAAAATCTTAGAGTCATTCTTGACTTTCTCCTTTCCTTAATACACAATTAGTCATTAAATGTTGTAGATTTAATCTTCCAAATCATTCTCAGACCTGTATCTTTCCATCTTTATGGTCAATTTGAGCTGTTCAAAATCTGAATTATTGCAGGTATCTACTAATTTGTCATTGTCTCTAATATTTACCCCCTCTAATCTTTATTATCATGTTTAAATTCAAGCCTGGTTTATGCCATCCTTTACTTATAATTCTTCAATTACTTTTAATTATTAATAGTATAAAATATAAAAGTTTAAACCCTCTATATAAGATTTTTGTGATCTAAACTAAACCACTATGAGTGACAGCTACTTCTTAACCAATTGTAGCTTTATCCTTACTCTAGTCTGCCCTCCCTGTAGGTAAAATGTATTCAGATGCCCAGTCATAGATAGTAGTATAGAAAACCTCTTACTGAGAACTTGTGCAAATCAAACTTTAATTCTAGTTTAAATTTGGTAGGGAAGTATATAATTTAGGATGAGTCGTTTTATGAAGTGAGCAGTCACTGATTAACAGGTCTGATAAACCTATATTTCTGTTTAAGTTTGCTTAAAGTGAGGCCATACCTATGTTTGGATTCCATTCAGCAAATGACTGGCAAAGTCCATCTTGAAAACGTTCTCAGTTTCTTACATACTTGCTGCAATGATACTGCTCTTATGGGGAAAACAGAAAGATTTAATGGAAGGGTCATATGTGTCTCTTTTCCTTGGACAACAAATCAAATATAATAGCAAGTATAAATCAAACATTGGATCTGTCAAAATGAAATGAATATAGTGATTCTCAATGCAACTAATCTTTGTCTTCAAAAAAATAAAATTTACTTCAAAAGTATATTCAGAGAAACAGTGCTGCATGTTTTATTTTTAAATGTCTAACTTTTTTGGTTTACTGTCCTGAACGATATTAGACTGCAATATATGTGATCCATTTTCTGCTGCTATGTGTTGCAAGTGTTTAGTTTTTAAATTACTGCTAAGATTAGTGTTCCTTATATAATGATCACTTATTCTGATTAGATTACATATATATATATATTTGTCCTATTTATTGTGTTTATATCTATACTTAATATACTAGATATGTTTTAAGTAAAATATTACCCCAAATTCTAACCAATAGATATTTATTCTTTTACCCAGAACCCATGCTAGCCAAATTAACTAATTCTGGCCAAGAAATGCCAAGTAATAATGCACCTAATCTGTCCTTTGTTTCCTGATTCCAGCAGCCCTTTTGGCTAGAAATATTCCTGTGCTAACATAAAATAGAACAAGTCTCCACAATTGGAGATCTATCTTAAATACACATATTAGATTAAAAATATATGTTATAAATATATGTTACAACCACAATGTAAAATATTGTGGTTAAAACAAAACAAAACAAAACAAAAAACAAAAAAAACAAAAACAAAACAAAAAAACCCCCCACATAACATAAAAGTTCCTTCATAACCATTTTAAATGTATAGTTTGGTAGTCTTTGGTATATTCACTCTGTTTGAAAATTGAATAAATAATGAAAAGCCAAATGAGGAAATAAAAACCTTAAAAACTAAGACCATAACCTGTTTCTTTTCTATGCATATGTAATGTAATTGCATCATTTACTTTAATATTACAAAATGTTTTAATGTGAAAATTATAAACAGCCTACCATGCCATTAAATATTTTTAACAGTACACATTTGTGTATTTTTTAAAAGGAGGATAGTATACTATTATATGGATGTATTATAATTTATTTAGAAAATGGTCCATTGTTAAATATTTAGTTTCAAAATTTTTACTACTATAAATGCTAACATTTTGAATAATCCTATACATTACACATTTCTGAATATTTTCTCACAAAAATATCTAGAAGGAGATTTGAATTTCTAAAAGATAAAAACAGATTGAGGGCCATTTAATTGTCTTACAAAAAGAATATATGAAGTTGTACTCCTACCTACAGTGTATGGGGATACTGTTTACTCATAGTTATTATTATTAGGAAAAAAGATTTAAAATGGTTTTTTCATTGTTTTAATTTCTATTTTTTGATGATTATATCTTTATAGAGTAATTATACAGTAATTATGTTAATTACTAAAGTAATTATAGTAATTACTAAATAATTATAGTTATTATGTGGTAGCTATATCAAGCACTATATAGTATTACTATATATTGTTTATTATATCTTTCTTTGATTACTTTGAGTTATATTTATATAGTTGACCCTTGTACAACATGGGTTTCAACTGTGCAAATCTACTTATATACAGATTTTTTTCAGTAAATACCTGTACTATTTTCCAGCTGTGGTTGGGAGTCTGCAGATGAGGAGTCCTGACTATATGCATTCTTCTATGCCATTTCATATAGCCGAATTCAGCATCTGTGGATTTTGGTATTTGTTGAGGGATCCTATCCCCCATGAATACAGAGGGAATACTGTAGTTAAGTTTTGGGGGAGTCAAAGGTTATAGGTGTATCCCCTGTGTTGTTTACAGGTCAACTGTACGTAAATGTTATCTGATATATGGATCTTGGGATTGTGAAATTTCTGATCTACAATTAGCATGAATGGCTAATAAATTTAAATAAGGTTCATTCAACATCAGTTTAATAAATATCTTACACTTATGTAGTTTATATAACACTCTTGGCTAGCCACTATGCTAAATGTTTTATATATACACTATATATTATATATAAGACACATATTTGTGTCAAAATAGCCATCAAAACAACTCTATGAGGTGGGTGTATTTTTGTTACCCCATTTTGTAGATGAGACTTGCAAAAAGAGGCCAAATGACTTGTCAAAGCCATATATCTACATGGCTAGTGAGTGTGTTTCTGGGGTTGGACTTTGAATCCTGGTGGAGTCTGGCCCTATAGTCTCAACTCATAATTATCATATTATAATACCTCCTAGTAAATTTGTTTAATACCTACCATAAGTCCACCATTGTGCTGTGTCTGGGGTTGAAACACTGAATTAAGTCTAGCACACCAACTTAAATCTTAGAGTCTCAACTGAGAGATAGTTATGACAAATATAAAATAATTGCATTAATCGTTAAATTAGAATTTTAATGTAAGCTATGAAGCTTAAGTTAAGGGTTTATGTGAGCACGTAACTGAGATGTGACCTAAAGAGTCAGCGAATCCTTCTTTAAAAAGAAGCTGCCAAATTAATGTCAGATTTTATTTCATTTTTTTCAATTGCTGACTGTCATTAGAGTACTTTTAATTGGGGAATGTGTCTACTCTTTATTGATTTAAATAACTTTATAAATAATGACTTTTGGGAAATATCTATCATATGTTAAAATATCTTTCAAAATTTTATGTTATTTATGTTTTTGAATAAGAATAAGTGTGGTTCTAGACTGTAGATATTGTTCCACAGATATCACTGTATATTCTTTCTCTGGCTTTTTAAAAATTATGATAGTTTTAAAATAATGATTCTCCCACCCATCTGCTGAGCATAGCCTCTAGTCCTGTCCCTCCAGGAAGCATGACCACAGACCACCAGTCCATGTAGAGCACATCCTGTGGTCCACCTGGGCAGGGAACCAAGCCAGCAGCTCTGCCCAAATTTGAGCATAAACCCTGGCCCCAGAAAACCAGGACACCTGAACAGTGACCTTGAGCAGCCTTGGAGCCCAGCCTACAGTATCATCCAGCTGCAAAGCTCAGCCTACTAACTCAGCCTGCAGCTGAGCCCAGAATACAGCCTTGCCTGATTGCTGAACACTGCCTGCAGCTCACCCAGGGAGGGGTCACAGCCAAAACCTCGCCCAATTATAGGGCCTAGCCTGTGGACCCACCTGACCAGGGATGCTGGAAAGCAACCCCACCTAACCGCAGAGCAGATCTCCCGCTGCACACAAAGGTGGAGTACAGGAAGGGGCCCCACAGGACCAGAGGATTCAACCAATAACCTCACCCAACAGCAGAGCACTGTCAGTGGACAACCCAACTGCAAAGCCTGACCTGACACATTAGCCTGTTTATGGGCATAGACTTCAGCCCTGTCTGATTGTGACTGAGTACAGTAGGAGATCCCATTTGACTAGGAAGCCAGGCCTCTGGCCCTACTTGAATATAGAGTTCAGCCAATGGCACCACATGGTCAGGGAGCACAGCCCGAGGCCGCACTTGATCACGAGTGGTTGTGGTACATGGCCCAAAGCCCTACCAGTTGTGAAATCTAACTAGGGGAACTGCCTTTCCAGGGAAAACAGCCTGTGACCCCTGTTGACCAGAAGTGATTGCTGAGCTCAGCTAGTGGGTCCGCTTGACTGTAAAACATAACCATAAGCCCCACGCACCCAGGGAGCCCAACTAGTGACTACACCCTAAGTGTCTGTCAAGGGATGAATGAATGAAAAAAAAGTGTGCGTGTGGGCATGCGCATGCATGTGTATAAAATGGAATACTATTCAGCTATGAGAAAGGAAGAAGTCCTGCCATTTGCAAGAACATGGATGAGGCTTGAGGGCTTTTTGCTCACTGAAATAAATCAGACTTTATAATTTTACATATATGTGGAAACTAGAAAAAACCCAATGTTATTGAAACAAAGCTGATTGATG
>PVJI01015122.1:0-42435 GCA_004026765.1 Micronycteris hirsuta | reverse complement strand
TGGGAGGAACTCCCGGCCTCACAGGAGAGTTCGTTGGGGAGACCCACAGGGACTTGGAACAGTGCAGGCCCATCCACTCACCCTGGAGCCAGCAAAGAAGGACCCAACTTGCTTGTGGGTAGCTGGGGAAGTACGGAGAATAGAGCAAGCGCCATTGTTCTCTCAGGCCCCGCCCCCACAGACAGTGTCACAACACAACGACTTGGGTTACCCCACCCTGGTGAATACCTAAGGCTCCGCCCCTTAAAGTAACAGGCGCACCGAGAAAAAAAAATGGCCCAAATGAAAGAACACATCAAAGCTCCAGAAAAAATACAATTAATTAAGTGACGAAGAGATAGCCAACCTATCATATGCACAGTTCAAAGCACTGGTAATCAGGATGCTCACAGGATTCAAAGAAAGATTGTTTCAATTACTTGAACAAATGAAGGATAATATAAAGGAAATGAAGGGAAATCTGCAGGGAACCAATAGGGATGAGAAGGAAACTGGGACTCAAATCAACGGAGTGGACCAGCAGAAAGAAAAAAACACCCAACCAGAAAAGAATGAAGAAACAAGAATTCAAAAAACTGAGGAGAGGCTTAGGAACCTCCAGGACATCTTTAAATGTCCCAACATCTGAGTCATAGGGGTGCCAGAAGGAGAAGAGGAAGACCAAGGGATTGAAAACTTATTTGAACAAATAATGAAGGAGAACTTCCCCAAGCTGGTGAAGGAAATAGATTTTCAGGAAGTCCAGGAAGCTCAGAGAGTCCCAAAGAAGTTGGACCCAAAGAGGAACACACCAAGACACATCCTAATTACATTACCCAAGATTAAAAATAAGGAGAGAAGCTTAGAAGCAGCAAGAGAAAAGGAGACAGTTACCTACAAAGGAATTCCCATAAGACTGTCAGCTGATTTCTCAAAAGAGACCTTACAGGCAAGAAGGGGCTGGAGAGAAGTATTCCAAGTCATGAAAGGCAAGAACGTACATCCAAGAATACTCTATCCAGCAAAGCTATCATTTAGAATGGAAGGGCAGATAAAGTGCTTCTCAGATAAGGTCAAGTTCAAGGAGTTCATCATCACCCAGCCTTTATTGTATGAAATGTTAAAGGGATTTATATAAGGCATAGAGGGATATCAACATGGGAGTGGTAGGGGGAGAGGGGGTAAAAGGTGCAGAGAATAAGTAGCATAAATGGGAGGTAGAAAACAGACAGGGGGAGGTTAAGAATAGTATAGGAAATGTAGAAGACAAAGAACTTATGTGTATGACCTATGGACAAAAACTAAAGGGCGGGGAATGGGGAGGTGGGAGTGGAGGGGAAGAAAGGGGGGAAAATGGGACAACTGTAATAGCATAACCGATAAAATATATTTTTTTAAAAAAAGATATTTTGAGTCAGGTAGGCAAGAGGTGATGGTGAGTTGACTTAGAGTGTGGCTGTGGAGAGGGTAAAAAGTGATTCCATTTGACACATATTTAAAGGTTGATCTGGCAGGTCTTGATGTTTTTGAGGTGGGGTCTCAGGTCAAGAGACATGGAGGGTGATTTCCTAGAGTTTGGCCCTGAATAACTCCCTAAAATATTTCCAGCACTGCTGTTTGCTCTATAGGAGACAAACAAAACATAAGACATGCTTCCCATTTACTGAAACCTTAAAAATAACATGTCAATTTCAAATTAAAATAGCCTTTGCTTTAGGATCAAATAAAATTGAAATCTTATAGTAAATATTAAAGGTTTCAAACATGATACATAAGAAATAGCATTGTTTATATATACAGTACACACACAGGTTTGTCTACTGGTATTCACACACACGCACACACACACAATTTCAACCATGATTTATAGCTGCCTTAAAGCATATAGATGCTCTGAGTCCTATGTGAGTTCCTGGTGACTCTGATTTGAGTTAGAATGTTAGTAGCAGGAACTAAAATGAAAGGACACGTGGGAAAGACTTTACACAGAATTTGCTGACGGGTTTGTCTGAACAAACAGGTGTTCAGTGTGGCTAACTGGGAAAAGCTGCACTCTAAGGAAAGGAGAGTGAGAGGCCAGTCTGGGGAGGGAGGTAATGCTGGGTTTTAGAAGTGTCATGTTCAAGGTGACTGGCTGCAGGATACTTTGTGGAGATGAGTGGCAGTGCCTGGAAAGGACTGGATAATAATAATAATCACCAGCAAATAGCTTCTGAGCACGTATGTATTATCTTATTTGACCCACATAACACCCCTGAAAACCAGATCCCAGGGAGGAAACTCTGGCTGGGGAAGTCACACAGCTTCACAACAGGCGGAGCCTTCCAATCTGATTCCAGAGCAGATACCGTGTTCTGGAGGCCAGAGGGGGCAGAGCGCTTTATGAATTAAATAAGCCTTGGGCCTTTCCTTAGTCACACTTAGACTGGTTTCATCAGCTCTGCTGCAGGGTGTCTGCTTCTGGTCTGTCTTTCCTCTCCATCCAGGTTTTCAAACTCCTGGAGAAGTCTCATGTGCGTATTCCTCCCCCTCAATGCTTAGCACAGTACTGGACATATTCATTGACACGACAAATTTTCTCAGGCACCACCAATGGACCAGGCCAGGCTTAGAGAACCACAGTGGTTCTCCCACAAGCAATTGTGCCAGGAGAGGAGTGGATCCAAAGGACATCCTAGGCTTGTCACCCCTGAGGAGACACTGTAGTAGAAAAGAGGGAGATGTGAGCTCGTCGTTATAGTGCAGGGGGTAACTGCTGTAATATCAGGTGAAGTGTTGTGACCTTCATTAGGCTCTTAGAAAAGCAAGACATGCTTTTGTTCTCTTTGACCAGATACTGGAGAAGTGTATTAATTTCTGACAATGGCCATTGTATGGTCTGAATGGCTACAAATTGGATGGCTTAAAACAACTCATTTACTCTCCTACCATGCAACAGGCCAGAAGTCTGAAACCAAGGTGTCAGCCGGGCCTCCAAAGGTGCTAACTGAAGATCCTTCCTTGCTTCTTTCATCTCTGTGGCTTTTGGAGTTTCTTAGCTTGTGGCAACGTAACTCCAATCTCTGCCTCCCTCTGCACACAGCCTTCTTCTCTGCATGTGCCTCTCCGCATCCTCTAAGGAGAGGACATAAGGACATCAGTCAATCCAGGATGATTTCTCCTGCAGATCCTTCACTAATTATACCTACAAAGACCCTATTTCCAAATAATGTCACACATTCTGAGCTTCTAAGTTTCACATCCTGAGAAAAATGAATGGTCTTCCTCTGACAGACCAACTCTGGCTACACGTGACAGAAATCCAACTTGAGCTAACCTGGACAAAACGGGGAGATTGGGGCTCACATAAGCAGAAGGGGAAGTAGCATGATGAAGCAGACCTCCGATACTGCCAGCTCATTTCTCCCTCTTTGTTTCTCATTCACTCTGGTCTGCCTCTGCATCAGCTTTGCTCTCTGCACCTGTAGAATGGCCTCTCCCCAAGGCTGGACACAGGGCCTCTGACATGGTCGGAAAAGAAAGAGCCATGTGGCCCAGCTCCAGAACAGAAAATCCCAGGGAAGAACTGAATGTGCTGGCTTTTCCCAGAAAAGGTGAGCTGTGCTATGGAAACGATAAAGAAAAAGCATGCTCTCCTCACAGGGCCAAAAAAGAATGGAAAAGGCTGAGGCCATTGCAATCTAAAAAGTCAAACAGAAATTGTATGTCTTAGACTTGTTGATAACTATTTATAAAAATGACTGTCATTTTTCTAATAAAATAACAAATTAAAGCTATTTAAAGCACTAATGAAAAAGCAAAGGGAACAATTAACTTAGGGAAAATACGAGCTAGTCATCCATCTTGAAGTGAAGGGTGCAGTAGGACCTCTGCTGGGTGACTGCAGATCATCTCAAGTGTTGTATTTCAACTTCCCATGTAGGACGTGAACACGACAGGAGTCACCAAACCTTTACGGTCACAAGCTAGTTAGTAAATGCAGGGCTGAGCAAAAGTAAGTTTACAGTTGTGAGTGCATGAAACAGAGTTTATCCTTGTATTGTATTTATTAATCATTGTATTATCTATTTGTATTATAACTGTATATCTACTTTTGCCCACCACTATACTTTAGGCTTTGCAAACAAGAGGCAAAATTAAGACTATTATGTAGATGCTTATATAATTATTATAAAAATACAATCGTTTAAAGTTGTAAAAGAAAAGATTAGCTCCCAGATGGCATAAATACAGGGGACAACTCGAATCTGCCGTGCGGGCAGTAACGTGCCAGCCCCTGGTGCAGGCCATCAGACGGCAGCCGTTTTCCAGAGTCTACCACTTAAGCTTAACCTTAGTTTCTTTAAACTCAAAATAAAATACCTTTAGCCACGGTTGGGATGAGAGCAGTCATCTGGTTTGATTTTTCCATTCACCCATAACAAAATGGCCCAGGGCTATGCAGCAGCCTGCTCGTGGTCCTTCAGCTCTGCTCTGTAGCAGAACCCAAACAGGAACCCTGTTCTTTTAACTCCTGATTCGCAAACTGTCCCTTAATGCCAAGGTGCATCTTACAAATTAATTCTTCTCAAATGACCCGAACCAAACTGCTCAAGTTTAAGTGCACAAGCGCACCTACCAAAGTCGGGGCTGATCATGTCGTTGGTCCCAATGTGAAGACTGATGGGAATGACATGCTAAACTTGAGCAAGAAATGAGACAGCTCAGGGAGGGGGTTGCTCTGGTTCTGAAGTGTGCTCCGTCACGTCTCCGAGGCGCTGAGTGCTACCCCAGCAACCCCGACCTCCCTATCACCACAGAAAGGCAGCAACGATGCCAGAAACAAGGGCAACAATTAATGTTTTTGAATATTTAATCTGAGCCACTTTTGTTCAATTTTATCAGCATTCATTCATTATTTAAGATTCCAAAAAGTTAAGTAAAAACTTCTTCCTAGGTTTTCTTTTTTTAATCACACATCATCAGGAGACATATACAGGCTGAACACGTTAGTGCACATTGGGTGACCCAATTCATTTGTCATTATTGAAGTTGGTTTTTAAAGCTTATAATTTATGGCTCTGACATGCCACAATAAATTAAAACAGGGTGGGTGTCCAGTACAGCTCACAGGAATGACGCTCCGCTCATGAAACACAGTTCTCAGGGGTGGAAATCAGCCAGCATGACATGTAACACTTTCAGCATGATAACTTTTTGTGTTCCTTGGCATGCGACACATTCTTTTCATAACATAGACACCTCTCCCACCCTCACTAGTGTGTAATTTTTGTCTGTTGTGAATTTTCACAGCATTTCATCAAAATCCCACACTTGGTACCAGGGATGCTTACAGTGAGACCACCATGGAAACAGAACACATTGCTAAACCAATTTTGAAAATGGGAGCCTATTTATTGCCAGAAAGCACAGGAACTGAAAAGGTTTATTTTAAACAATGAACAGAGAAAAGGACAGTTTACAGTATGTAAAGAAACAGACAAAAGTATTCCAATGACAACCAAAGAAATATAAAAGATCCTACGTCAGCTGCCTAAATGCCTCTCCAGTCTTCCCTTCAGTCCATTCCAACTATTTTCTGTTCTCCTTTCTTCCCTTAGGATTTCCAGCCTTTGTCCCTTTAGCCAAGCTACCCTCAGGACCTGGAACGCCCTTTCTCTCTCCTGATACCTCAGTCAGTGGTTCTCGCTTTTTTTCCGGACAGAGACAACTAAGGGCTTCAGCATACTTGTCGTGGGTGATAGTAGCTCACATTAGCCGTGTGAAGCCATGGGGACATATCTCCGAAGAACCATCTGGCCTTTGACAAAGTACTTTAGATTAAGGCAAGGGGCATGAAAGTTCCCAACTGAGAACTGAATTGTCGACCCATGGTCATTGGCACCAATGCAAACGCCAACATGAATCCCCAGTTTGGGGTGTGGTGAAGAGGGAAACTTATTTAGTGATAACAGCTTGACAGTAACGCTGCATGGCTGTGGAAAGAGCTCCGCTGTGAGGCTTCCCAGGGCAGGTCAGCTCTGTGATGGTCCACTCTGCTCTTCCCTGCTTTGTGTTGGTCTGCACTGCTCCACGCACGTTTGTCTCTCCCATTCTGCTCCTGACATCTTTGGTGTTTCAGCTCCAGCCAGGGAAACACAGTCTTCAATCTAGGTGGAAAGAGGACTCCCCCAACCACAGGAGAGCTGGCTTATATAGACGGAAATTTCTGCTCCTGGTCCCTGATTGGTCAGACTAGAGTTGCTAGGATTGGTCAGAGCTGCACAACTCATTTGGATGAGGCACAGTCCTAGCAGTCCTAGCAGTTGTAATGGACTCTAGGAAACCTTTATAAGGGCAGGCTTAGATGGCAGAAAGAGTGCAGAGAGGCGGTTCAGTGAGGGAGCAGGCAGGTTAACACAGGCTTCTCCTTAAAGTGCAGTTTGTGTGTGAGGGGCCCCTGTGCCAGAAATGGCTGCTAGACTCTGCTTTTCCTTTTTCCTTTTCTTTTCTTCTTTTTTTAATGGCCAGTTAGACATCAGGAGCTTTTCTTAGTCCTCAGGCTTCACAGAATCATTAGTCTATGGCACTGGTTCTAAACTCTGGCTACACAAAAGGATAACATGAAAAGTTTTTAAAAGATCTGATGCCCAGGCCCAATCCCAGATTAATTAAATCAGAATCTCTGGAGGCAAGTACAAGGGTACTGCTAGGTTTTAAAAGCTCCATGGGTGATTCTCTCAGTTTTGAGAACCACTGGCATAAATTCTTAATTCCGCCCTGCCCCCTCAAGGCCTCAGCTTTCTTAAATCCCCAAGTGGAACATCAATAAATACTGCTCTACATTATCTTTCTGAAGCCTATCTGGGGTCAGGTGTGTTCCAGAATTCAGAATTTTGGAGGAATATTCAGTGTGTGTGTGTGTGTGAAAATATATAACAGCTTCAGAAGAGTTTGGACCAGCACCCTATAATCAAACACGCTGGCATTCCAAAGTGAAACAAACATCCATACTAAGTTATATAAATAGACTATAAATAGCCTTATCTTAGTCTAAGTCAGGGTTTGTTCCCAAATGAGTTAAACTTTTTTCCATTTTCAGAGTTTTGAGATTTTGGAATCATGGAATTGTAATCCTGAGTTTATCAAGTAGCTCCATTTCACAAAGTACACACATTAATCACAAAGGTGAATGAGACTTGGACCCTCCCTTGACAAGCATACAGTCAATTTAATTGGGGGACTAGGATGAGAGGGATGTAAATAACGAGTTATAGTCAGGTCAACTTTTCTCACAGTGTGCTTAGTACAGTGGCTCTCAATACTGGCTGCACATAAAAATACTCAGAAACTTAAAAAAATATTGTCACAACCACATTCCACAAATAATTAAATTGAAATCAGGAGCCTATTCATATTTTAGGCATGAGTAGTAAATTCAAAAATAATTGTGAATAAGAAAATACCATCAGGAGAAAGCAAGCTTTAATGGCTAAATATAAGTAAAAGTGGTTTTGAAATGCATGCTCTTAAGACAGTGGTTCGAACAGTTGGGAAAAGACCCAGGATATAGGAGGAGGCTGTGGGAGATAAGAAGTAATGATGAAACACAGTTCAAAAGGAAAAATTTGGTTTTGCTAAAAAAAAAAAAGAATTGATGTACTTTTCTTTCAACCAGTTCAGTTGGGGAAATGGACTGGCAGCTGAAGAGTTTGAAAGGAGCTCCTCAGCTATTCCCCAGTCTCATCCCATCTTAGCGCCAGTGAAGATGATTTCTCTAAACCTTCTTCTTTAATGTGACAACACGTCAGTTCTCGAGCTGTGGCTTAATTCTTTCATTATGAATTAGATTTTTACATATTTATGACTACTTTCCTAACTACATTATAAACTAGAAAACAGATTATTTCTTAAAATTCCTTACATTTTCCCACAATACCTACTACTATGCCCTACATAATTTAGATTTTCAGTAATTTGGTTTTATTTTGCACCCAAACCATGTACCTCCACTGAGGCAGAGAAAACTGGAAACTACATAAATCAAAGAAAATAAGAAACATATAATGATTGTTTTTCTTGGTCAGAAGTTATGAATGTTCACCCTGGACCTAAAAAGTAGAATAGGAAATGTAAAACTTGAAGGTGAACAAGAGTACTATAAATCACTCCACGAGGAGAAGGCTAACAGACAGATGGATAAGTTTTTTGAATGCTCATTCTGAATCCACGTGACCTATGTTATTCAGTGATCGCAAAAGTAACTGCATAAAGAATTCTCAAACAATGGAGAAGAAACCTTCACTAAGTCACTAACAGAAAATTTTAATTAGACAAACTGTTAACAAAAAGGAAACAGCTATTATTGACACACAAAACAGATAAATGTAAGTGCATCTTCGTATCAATGAAATGATGCTTTAAAAGAGACGGTGCAAGCACTCTGAGTCTCCCTTCTTTTTTCTAAATCGTATGAAAGCTCGTGGTACAGTGAGAAACAGGTCGGTGTGCTCTGTGATGTTTATGTACAAGCACATGAAAAAAATCTAGATAATGGCACATTAGTAAGAGCGGGTATCATTGGAGAAAGGCCTGGAATAAGCAAAGGAATCAGATAGGGCTCAAACAAAAAAGCAAACCACTAGGAAAAAATTATATACATTATAATTATATACATACACATTCCACCAAGAATGTGAACCAGCAGATCAGCAACACAAGTATGAGATGCAAAATGGCTGCTGCTTTCTTCTGCCTACCACGTATCACATGAGAATCTTTCTCGTGACCCATGCCAAGCAGAAGCATAAAGAAAGCAAACCTGGAAAATGTACAGCCTCGTCAAATCGACACATTACAAAACCACTAAAAGGTCCTTCATCCACATTGTTTAAGGCGGCGGGGGGTGGGGGGGCAGGGGGAGTGGACAAAGAGAATGCATTTTATTTAAAACGATTTAAAAAATTTTTTAAAGCTATCATATCTTAACCATTAAACTATGTCATATGAACAATAAACCAATTGTTGACTTTTAAGGCTTCATGACACTGATAATGTTTGAATCAATTGATTTAGATAAATGATAAAAACTAAAAAAGATACGAAGGCTGGATAGCTGAAAACATCTACAGAATCAAGGAAATTTCCTCAGAAGGTAGGAAATTTCCCAGGGGTAGGTATGATAATGACACATCCTTATAATTTTCTATATTTTTACACTCAAAGGTGGGATACTGTGCATTTCCCACAGATGCAAAAGTTATAAAGTTTAGTGACTGACATAACATCTCATTTCCCTTAATTCACCACCACAGAGACTTTGGTCTCCAGCAAACTGCTCCTCATATTTTCACGACTCCTTTCCAATTAATTCTGCCCTTTTAAGTCAGGAACTGCCTAAAATTAAATGGAAGTGAAAAATGGCACTCCCCAAAAAAGAGCAACCAGCCATTTTTTAAATAAAAATCAGCCTTTTTATGAAAGTTTGAACAAATATTAGCACTTCTAAAAGGCTTCCCTAAGTTGTGACCTTGGTAAAATGGTGTTGGTATTGCTTTTATGCAGCTCAAATGAATATTAAAACTGCGTTAGGGTGGGGCAGTTAAGAAATACAGGTCCAATGAGAAGTTATGGTATCCTCAGCAATCATAAGTGTTTCATATCTTAGACATCTGTGTGGCACTGGCATATTGGCATGAAGAACTTTGAAAATTGAGTTGTACAAGCCATGGATCAACACCAAAGTTGGCCTTTGCCAACGTTGTAAGTGTTGATCTAAGCCAGCGATTTCTGACTGGTGAGCCGCAGGAATTTTTAAAACATGCCATTCAATACTTTTTAGTCAGGGGCACTGACTCTTCTCCCTCAGATTGTCAAATAAAAAATGACAAGAGCCAACACAACAAAATAACTGTCCAGTGTGAGTGAATCAAAATTATACCCATTTTTTGGTCAAATCAGCAAAAAATATGACATATTTTTTGGTGTGTCGCAGAATTTTAGTAATTAGTTTATGTGTGCCATGAGGTGAAAAAGGTTGAAAATTGCTGCTCTAATCTTTTACTTTTAAGCCCATTCACCCGCTGGCAGAGAGCCAATGAAAGCAGGCCACTGGCACTGCATTTATGAAGCCTTAGCCTGGTAACAAGCAACAAAGTTTTAAAATACATAATTTAACTTCACCTTCATGGCAAACCAATGAGGTAATTATTTCCATTTCAGTAACGAAGAGCGGGGTCGGTAACTTGTCCATGACCTATCTGATTCCAAAGCGCATGTGTCGCCACCGTAGTAACCGACCCTCATCGGGATCTGTTCGTGATCACGGTGCAGGGCCTTACTTGCCTTAATAATAGCAGCCGTATTTATGGAGCACTCACTGACCTGGAATAGGCGTTGGTCTAAATCTGCAATTTTCAACCTTTTTCATCTCATGGCACACATAAAGTAATGAGTAAAATTCTACAGTGCATCAAAATGTATTTTTTTGCCAATCTTACAAAGGTATAATTTTCATTGATTTACTATATATAAAATTAGTTACATTTATATATATATATATATATATATATATATATATATATATATACATATGTAATTACCTACCTTTTTTTGCTCCAAAGTGACTTTTTTAAAAAAATCAGGTCCCTATACTTGTATATAAGGATTTCTAGTACCAAGAATTAACCAATCAGATGTAACCTCATTATGCAATGTGACCAAAAAGATGCAACTCTATTATATGACCTATATATTTATAGTTTAAGGCAGGGCACTCACACCAGACAGCTATTGCTGTTGGCTGTTGTCATCTTTTTTTTTTTTTTTTAACAATCTAAGGCAAAAGAGGTCAGCACCCTTGACTTAGTCAGGTATTGCATGTTTTTAAATTTTTTGCAGCACATGGGTTGAAAATTGCTGGTCTAAATGGTTTATGGCACTATAATCACTTAATCTTTACAGTTGTCTTGTGAGATAAAAACTACTGTTACCAGCATCACATACAAAAGGAAAGTAAGCCTCAAAGAGATTCCTTTGGTGAGAAAAGGAGAAAGAGCTTAACCCTATAGTGACAAGAAGAGGGAGAACTTGAATCTTGGACTTGGTTCAATTCCCAATACTGCCATCTTCTATATTTTTATTTCGAGTTAAAATAAAACACTCCAAGCCCATGCACTTACCCAGCTAGTTCCAAACTACATTGTTTGACCTTTGTCTCATTACATTTCCTGCCTTACTCTTCGACTCTCTCCAGTTTGGGGGTCTGCTCTTACCTTTGACTTACCAAGCATGGTTACTTGACCCATCACGCACCCTGAGAGCTTGGACTGATGGCCAGCCTGCAGCTGCAAAGGCTCTCCTGGTGGCCTGGTGCGCTCTCCTCCACTTCAGAACTCAGGGGCCCCAAGCCTGGATCCGGGTCCCAGTTCCCAGTCCAGACAGACTCCCCATGGTTCACAGAGTCACGCTCCCTGATGAGAGAAAACAGACAAAATGCTAACGTGGGTTGTTGAATTACTGAGCATCAAAGAGAAAAAGCAAAGTTTCCTATAAAATATTTTAATACTGTTATTGTATTAACAAACACCAAAAGGAACTTGTAAGATAAAATACACCCTAAGACTTCAAAAGGAATGCAAAAATGGTCAAAGATATTCATGATTTGAATCCTCAAGAAATGAATAGAATGAGTTCATGTGTCTTTCTTTATACTTTATAACAAAACCAAAATCAATTAAATATGTTAAGTTAAAAATATTAACTGATATTTATATTAAACTCATGTATTTAACTTATATTAAATATACTAACTATATTAATGACATTGATTGTCTTAACAAAAAAGGCAATACATGTCAAGTTGAAACATCATTAATTTTATATTTTTGTTATTTTTTAAAGTGCATATAGTATTTCATATCAGTTACCTATTGCTTAATACTAGAAATGCTGTTGCCATGTCTGATCATGTATAAGAACTACCATTCTGTTTTATATTACAATATTCTATGAACATCTTGTGTTTACACTGCTATATGCAGCAAAGAGAAGAACCTCAAACTGAGGCTTCCCAATGTTCAGGTAGTCTTGAACTTGACTATTGAAACACCTTGTAAAGCACATCTCAGTTTTTAAGAAAATACATGCTACTTCTTTGAAGGATTTCACTTGTTTATTTAAATCAGTTTGAATGCTCTGTGTGTAAAGCTTCTCTCTTTCGCAGACAAATACATAAAATATACCTTTGTGTAGTATGAGTGTTTGACCAAAAGTAAACATAATCTCACAAACATGTTGCAAGTTTACCACATCAGACAACACAAACAAGCAGGGATAAATTAACACTCACCACATTACTCTGAGAATTCATCTGTAAGTTCTAGGTATGGGCCAACCTCAGAGCTCCCTCACGGAGCTTCTTAGGAATCTTGGCTCGCTCTTTTCTTAAGTAGACTATCTCAAAATAATAAGGATAGCCAAGAAAATGTATTTTGTTTATTCCTTGCACATATAAGTACATTTTAGGAAAAACATTTCCAGAACCTTCCCTCCCCCACCCCACCCCTCCCGGCAAAGCAATTCATAATACCTCACAGAGCATTATAACTCTTAAGTGGTATGAGAAGTCTGGAAAATTCTAAGTTAAAATATTATTATTCAATAGTAGCATATGTGCATTCAAACTTCTAGAGTAGTTGCCTTAACCCAATGACCTGAAAGATTTCTGACCAGAATGCCAGCCACCAAAGCACATCAGGGATTACTCAACTGTTGGTGTTAATCCAGTCAAAACCGGTCTTTTTCATCCTTGGGGCTTGGCTATCGGGAATCTGAAGTGAAGCCGTGGATACAGTGATGGGCAATTGGTAAAGGGGAAGGATTCTGAGCTTGAGTTAGACTGTCTAAGGTTCAAATTCCTGTCACCTTTGACAAGGTACGTTCCCTGTTTGCTATTGATCATCTATAGAAACTGCATTATGATACCATCCTTGTGTATTTTAATAAATATTTTGTGTATCAACCACATACGAAGTTCTGTTCTAGGTAATAAAGACATAACTTAGGAAAAGATAGATCAGGTCTCTTAGGGAGCTTACAACTTAGTAAGGAGAAGATACACAATTAACAAAAAAACATAAACTAAAAAGATAATGTTATAGCTCAAGCTAAGTACTATGAGAACAATAAAACAAGTTAATGGAATAAAGCCATGCTATCAGCCATAGTAACCACTAGCCCCATGAGGCTATTTAAGTTGAAATTGACTGAAATTAAATACAACTAAAATTTAGTTTCTCAGTTGCAGTAGCCACATTTCAAGTACTCTATAGCTACATGTGACTAGTGGCTACCATATTGGACAGTTCAGACTCAGAATTTCTCCATCATTACAGAAATTATGTACCTATTGGGTACCTCTGTTTACTCGAGTGACAAGAAGTTGGCACTAGAGACTAGATGTATTAATATACATAAACAACTGTGAACTGAGAAAATAAAACTGTAGTAGGGACCCAATAAATTGGGGCTATTATTGTGTTAACATATCTATCATTACATTCTTTTCTTTTTTTTCACTTTATCTCTCAATTTACAAAGCCTGGCAATAGACTCATTTAAATGCAGCTTGCTTTTTGTTTGTTCATTTTTTTGTTTTACTTCTAAATCATGGACTACTAATACCTGAAAGTTTTGGTTAATAATTTAGGCTTAACACACTTAAGTAAAAGACCATTTTTTTTCTGCACAATTTCTTGATCAAAAAACAAAAGGAAAAATTCCTTCCTAAAATTTTGATGAATGATAAACCACAGCAAGTAGCCACGTACATTAAGCAGAAAGGATAGTGGGAGCAATTTCATAAGGGTTAAAATTTCATTTGAAGTCAGAACACATGAGACTTAAAAAAGGTCTAACTTGGAAAAACAAATTCTTCTGTTCTTGATTTTCTGTAACTCTGGCCCTGGAATACTCCATCCACCGTGTCTTAAAGATCTGTATGATAATAGAACTTGACCTTGTATCGTATTTCCAAAAGGCAATGTGTGAAGTGAATCATATCTCCTAGTGAATGTTATTTTAAAATGTTTTACTCATATAAAAGAAAATAGAACAGCCATTGAATATTTATTTAATTCCTAAAACATGACTAGCATGAAAACTACTCACTAAAACAACTAAAACATTTTTAATATTCATTTAACCATACTTTGCACATTCATTTTGAAAGTCTAGTAAGATAACAGTCAGATGAATTATTAAGTCAATTTATCTTTGCACTTTTATTTAAGAAGCACACACAGGTGAATGTACACCAGTCAGATTTCATTTTGATTTCATTGAAAATATCTAAGCAGCAACATTGACTATGCCCCAGCCAGGAACTGAGCAGAATTAATGCAGTGAATGACCCACAGGGAGATATATTTCCAGCTAGAGCTAGAGAATTGGTTGAATTCCTATTTGTCAATCTAACAGCTATGGTGTTAATATCTCTAAGTGTGAAAATCATAAACTCCTCTAACATCCATCAAAGTTTTTTTTGACCAAATGGCTAAATCAAAAAGAGGTTAACCATCTCATGAGAACTGAGAAGTGTTCTTTGAACAAGCAGGGAGCTCTAAAAAGGATTTTCCTCTTTTTGGAGTTGTCACCCCATGCTTTTAGGGCAGACAAAAGCAACATGTTAACCATGTATGTGGAAATCAGGTCTAAGTGTATTAAGCAAACAAATGTGAAATGCAAAGTGCCATGAGAGGGCCACCTCCGTTGGTTTGGCTACCATACAACTGCTCCCAGGACCCAAAGGTGGCGGCTCGTAGCTCTGTCTAAGAAAACCTGTGAGATCCCTGCAACCTTCTCTTTTTGGGTTAATCACCCACCCAGTGAAGCAAGCAAAGTGGTCTATTTATGCCTTTTCATTGTATCAAGAAAAATCTCATAGCTACAGGTCCAACATGCTTTAAGAAATGCAGTGCCCGCGTATGACACAGAGCTCTGGGTGTCACACACGCTGCACAGGGGTTTGGATTGCACCTCGGTCCACAGCCCCCCAACGACTCTTGGAAGCAACATATAAGCCCTAGAACAAAGTAATGAGTCTTTAGGGTTATGCAAGAAATAACACGCTTTTTGTCTCAGCCACAAAGACCATTTGCAAACTTGAAGTGGCTGCTGCATGCTGGAGCCTCCTGGGGTATCACTGAGCTCAACAGTGAAGCAGTGGTGCATGGCCTTTTGCACCCATATCCTATAGAAGCATATTTACTTGACGAGGTTCAGGAGAGGTACCTCAAAGAACTCCATGCTCTGAAAAAACTTGGTGCTGATACTCTACTATGCCCGTAACCATATACTCACGTATATAATGTTGGTGATGATTTTTTTCTTTCTGGTTCCAAAAATATTACATGTCTATGCCTTTGAAAAGAGAAAACACACAGAAAACCAAAACCAGAATCAGGAGGTTTTTCACTGGCTCTGTTCACTTTGTAATATGTCATAAGGAATTTTCCATATCATTAAATGTTCCTCTAAAGTGCACAGTCTAATGGAACAGTCTAATTTTAACAATTCCTATTTGTGAACATTTGGGTTAGTTCCAAATTTATTATTATAAATTACACTTTGAGGAGCATGCTTATATATAAATCTGTCTGTATGTGTTTCTTTGAGATACATTATTAAATGTGGCAATGCTGGGTCAAAATAATTTAAGTATTTTTAAAGACTTTGATAAATATGGTCAAATTCAGACTGCCATTCTGATTTATGTACAAAAGGAAATGAAAATAAATAATTCTGTGGAGAATTTACTAGCGAGAGTTTAGCACAAAATGGCCACGAATTTGCTTTGATAAATTCCTCACTGTAAGGGCACTTGGTTGATATTCGTGACCACCAGGTGTCAGTCTAAAACAGAGCAAACTGAACTAGACCTAGATGGGGAAAAGGAAAGCCACTTTCAGCCTTATACACTTGGCTATCTTGTGTTTTCTTCAGGTTGCTTGGGAGATTGGGCCTTATCAAATAAACAAACAAATGAATGAATATTGTCAATTGGATCGAGCACAAGGACACTGGAGGGCCAGGTCTTTCAATGGACCTCAGGTTTAGGGCCACTAATTTGTTTTGCTTTATATTTTTGTAAAATCTCACACTAGCCTCACAGCTGAATCTTTTCAATATCAAAGGTATCGGTTTCCTTGGAAGCAGCCAAAGATTTTATGCCAATGAACAACTAGCTCACAATGTGACAAAGTCTCCTGGGATAAAGATGCCTTTGAGTTTTTCTACTTGGTGTCACCAAACAAGGAAGAGTGGCCACTAGAGGCAACCCTCCGCACTGACTGCAGAGAGTCATCATTATTTCTTCTGACTTCCTGGTGCTTCCTTGCTTCCTTTGCTCCACACTGCAATGCATTTGGAGTTGCCAAAGATATGCTAGATGCTTGGCACAGACAGAAAGCTTCTCTATAGATCACACAGTGGTGCCACAGCTGGTACCAGTCAAATGTACCTGGAGATACTAGTTAATGTACTAACTAGTGCAGCTATCTGAGCAAGAGATGCAGAAAAAGGAAAACACAACAGTGCCCCACACTTGTGCCAATACTATTTAAATTGTCTTTAGCCTAGAGGCTTTAGTCTAAAATATGCTGAGGAAATTGAAAGGATTCGTTACCATATGGGTGCTTTTATCATAAAAAATCCAAAATATGCACAAAGAATCAGTGGTCCACAATTTGAGGATAAAGATACTAATATTTATTGAGTAATAAACTCTTCATATATGCAAAAGATATGTTCAAATAGGGAAAAGTAAAAGTCCTGAATATATATTCAAGTAATTAAATTGTACAAAACGAGGTATGCATTAAATTCAAGTATTTTAGTTGATATTTGGATAATGAAATTTTTTCTGCCATTTCTGCAGGTGGCAGAAATAAAATAAGTGAATCATCCCTTAGCCTATATTTATAGAAATGCAGTGAGTGTTCTGTTAAAGGAAAATTTCACCTCACTAACTAGAACACATGTAGCTCAGTTCAGAGAGGAGATGACAAACTGGACTCCATCTATAAGAGAGAGAAGAGAATCATAGTCTCCAAACCACATCCTTTCAGCAAAGAATGATTTTCCCTGAAGAAAAGATTTCAGTAACAATGTGATAGTTCTCTTCAAATACTGAATGATTGCCTTATTAAGAAAGGCAATGGAATCTATCACATCCTCTCAAGTTCGTAGAACTAGAATCAATAAGTGAGAGTCACAGGGCCACTGATTTAGAGACAATGTCAGAGCTCACAGCTCTGCTGTCCGTGCTCTACAAATGGGTGCGGGTTCAAGAATGAGGTGGGGCTGCACGCCCCATTCAGTTCACCTTTATCTTCGCACCAAGACGCCAGCCGTGCAGCGATCCCTGCAACTACAGTGCGAACAGCCCAGAAGGGGCATCGTGACAGCTGTTCCTCAAATGGGTGCCTTCAGTTTGCTAAGCCTTGCACATCCCCACGGGGAGTACCCGTTTCTGCTTCCCTCAAGGGCACACTGTGTTAAGGACATGTTCAAAAATTACCATGAGATCCGACCAACAACGGAAGGGCTGCATGGGTGCACTGAGCTCACGAAAGTCTTGAACAGCCTGAACAATCATTTTGGCAAGAATGCTATCTGGTTCAAAAACCCAGAAGGAAACTGAGCCCTGAAAATCTTTCCAACTTTAAGATACAATTCCTTAAAAAAACAGAACAGAAACCAACAAAAATTGTACATATAAGCTATTACATCCAAGAGGAGAGTTTTACAATGAAGTTTTAAAGGAACAACTGTCGTCAGAGTACCATTAGTGCATTGGCTTACGTAAGATACCCAATCCCTAAGCCTAAGTAAGCAGACTTTCGGCGGGTGAAGACAAGGATAGGGGATTCGTGCAGCTTTGATGAATGAGGAAGGAAGGACCATGCCCAAGTCAAGTAGAATCAGGATTTAAGAGTCAAGAATGGAAGAGGAAACCAAGCCATCTCCACACGTGAGTGTTTGGAACACCAGGAAAAGCCCTGTGTATAGATAAAGACCTCTTTAAATCACTGTTGGATGCCTAAATTTCAATCATTGAAGCCTTAGAAAAGAAGACCACTCTCTTCACACTGAAACTTTCTTTTTTCACTATTTTTGTCATGATTGTGCACTTTACTGGTTCTCCAACAGCTATTCTTGATCTCTCTCCTAGGCTCCTATTTCACTGACACTGGTGTCCCACTCGGTTCCTCTTCTTCCTCCCCAAGCAATCCCTGGTGAACAAAACTGATCTCAGGCTGTTACTTCCCTTTGAACAGCAGTAACTTCTTAAAAATAAATCTCCAGGCTAGACTGGTAGAAACAGATGTCTGCTGGACTCCTTCCTTGCGAAGTCCCATAGGCATGCAAAACTCAGCAGGTCCCTGCAGGAAAGCATGCTACCCTGCCCAGCACTCCACTGTCAGTCCTGTGCCTCTTTCTGCAGTGGCTGCGTCCATTAGGGGCACCATATTCAGCCAACTGCTCAAACCAGAAACACAAATATATTCTAATTTCCCTCCATCTTTCTCAAGTTCAATACTCATAATCACCAAGTTTCAGCAATTCTATTTTCTAATGTATTGTATCCTCTTTTATCCTGCGGCCACTGTATTATCTCAAGCCTCATAGCTTCTATCCTGAACTATACAACAACATCCCTGGCTGCGGTGGTTTTAAAATGTGTTCACAAATTCTTCATACTCCTCCTTCCAACAGATAAAACCCAATTATACTGCCTTCAAATGAAGACTGGACATGATGAGTCATTTCTAATGAAAACAGTGGAAGTGACAGTGTGTGACCAGGTCATTAAAGCCTCATTACTCTTTAGGAATGGTGTCTGTTAGGTGTCTGGTTCTAGAGGAAGTCAGTTGCCGTGACATGAAGGTCCTCAAGCTTATCCTATGGACTGGTCGGTCCAAGAAGTATGGCACTGACGCCTCTGGCCAGTGGCTGGCAGGGACCAGAGGTCTCCTGACAGAGACTACACAAGTCTTAGCAGTAGTTCCTCCAGCCCCGGTCAAGGTTTCAGGTAACCAGAGGCCCAGTTATATTTTCACTGCAATCTCATGAAAGACTGAACATGACTCACCCAATTACACTGCCCATGAATTTCTCTGACCCACAAAAACTAAGTTTTGGGGGGTAATTTGCTAAAATGCAACAGGCAGTACATACATGATCTATCTCCTTAACACATCTCAGATTCACCCACTTTTCTCTGTCTCGACAGACAGCCTCCTGGTCAAACCGTAATCACCACTAAGACAGTAATGAGCCCTCAATTGTTCTTCTCATATTCATTTTTACTCCCTTCATCCAATCCACTAACGTTTTAGTGATTATTTCAAAGATAAATCTGATCCAGTCCATTCCCAATTTACACTGAAAGTGGCTCCCCATTCCTCTTTACGCACAATTTGAAATGTTTAACCAGGCCCTGTATGACCGGGCTCTTGCCTTCCTCTCCAGCCCCCCGGCTACCACTGTCCAACCGCAGGAGTTGCCAGGTGTTTCCTCAGTCATGACTGTGCTACTTTGCGAGGGCTGCTATAACAAAGTACCACGGACAGGATGACCTAAACAACAGAATTTTATTTTCTCGCAATTCTGGAGACTAGAAGTCTAAGATCAAGGTGTGAACAAGGTTGTTTTCCGCAAGGTTGTTTTCTCCTGTGGCCTCTCCCTTGGCCTGCAGATGGCTGTTTCCTCCTTGTGTCCTCATGTGGTCTTTTCTCTGTTCATTCCTGCCCTTAGTGCATTTCCAAATTACCTCTTACTATAGAGACACCAGGCAGATTAGATCAGGACTCACCCTAACTGCCTCACTTACCTCAGTCACTTCTTTAAATACCTTATCTCCAAATACAGTCACATTCTGAAATACTGGAAGTTAGGGCTTCAACGTAAGAATTTGGGAGAGTAAAAAATTCAGCCCGTAATAGTGACCTTCACTTTTACTATCTCCTCTGCTGGAAATGGCTTTGCTATTGAAGTCAGAGAGTACATGGTGAGGGGAGAGGATGGCTAGAGAAAGACAGGAGAAGAAGCACCAACAGAAAGAGCAATGGAGATTAATAGACCTCAGGCAAATACTGCGTACCTCACAGTTTTGCTACAAAGAATGTATTCGAGCATAGCTAGTTTCTGCCGTCCGTTGCAGAAAAGGGTGAAAGAAAGAATGTCACAATCTCGTGGGCAAATGAAACTTTAGCACATGGAACATACAGGAAGCTGCCTTTCCTACCAAGATGGGATTACAGCACAGACCATTAGCCTGAGAAAAGAAACACAAAATGCCATACAAACTATGAAAATACACACTCTCGTGACCAGAATCAAAGTCAAATTGGCTTTGATGACATCAGTGTTCCATAAATGAGTTAGGAAGACAGGAGAATTTCATACACTTCCAACAAGGGAATTTAAATGTAACTGGATGTTAACTAGATTTTAATACATACCCACATAAATGTAATTTAGAGGTACTTCTCACCTTTTATAAATTATTAGTATTCTAAAAAGAAGACCTGCTCAGGCATAAACAAAAACTAAGTCATTTTGTTTACTAATCTTGAGCTACAAACACTACTCAGCTAATGAAAATAAATGTGTGTAAGTATTCTCACTATTAGCAAAGAGTGAAAAGCTTGTCGGTGTAATCTCCCCAGCCTTTATTCCAAGCTTTCTCTGCATGGCTACCCATGTGCTATGAATGTTTTGAAGCATGCAGGGTGTAGTAATGTAGACCTAATTTGATCATTTCCAAGTGAAATGACAAAAAGATGCTACTTCATAGACTCATTGGAAGTACTTGTAAATCTAGCAGCCATCTCTTTTGTCGCTGTCAAACCCAGGACTCTAAGCACAGCTGCTTCTTTATGCCCTTCTGAATAGTTTTCACAGTTGCCTCTATCTCCTTATAGTTTTCTCATGTGAAATCAAATGAAGTCTCTGGGTTATTCTCAGGACTGTCAAAGATACACTGTGAGTTAGGAGGTTAGACTAAAATTGAATTCAGAATTCCAGAAGTGGGACTTTCACACACATGATAAGATCATAAGTGTGCTCATGGATATAGATTTCTGCAGTCAACATAATAATTATTGAAGTATATGATATCAGAAAACTTTGAAGCCAGGCTGGTATATTATTAAAAGCCATAAACTCTGAAAGTCACCCATGATAGTGAGTTGAAAACATAGAAAGACTGAGGCTACAAAGAAAGACCAGGAGCGAGCAGACTTGAATGAAGCCAAAGAAGGTAATAAGAGCTGAGAGTAAGATCATCAAGAGAAGGGGGATTTTGCTTGAATGATGAAAAGTAATGGTCTAGAAGGACTTATGACAGTCTGACAATTGATAAAATTTCAATACCACCTCCAGGCTTCGTGGTAGATAAAACATGGTAAATAGAATCCATTTAGTTCAAGAGAGCCACAGTGAAACAGTGACTTTGAACTTGTATGACACATATAAGGTCTGTCCAGAAGGTATCCCTTCATGTAATATGAAAAATAGAGACATTTATTGAAGAAGATACAAGATACAAGAAATGTTGTACAGAGGACAATGATGCTTCAGTCTCCTTGAAAGTAGGCACCTTGGGACATTACATAATTCTCCCAGCATCTCTTCCACTGTTTAAAACACTCTGCAAAATCCTTTGTTGGAATAACCAGCCCTGTCATATTTTCCTGAATCTCATCAACGGTCTGAAATCTCTTCCCTTTCAAAGGTGATTTTAGTTCTGGGAAAAGCCAGAAGTCCCAGTGGCCAAATCTGGGTTGTAGGGGGCCTGAGTCACCTAGGTGATTTGATGTTTCACCAAAAATCTCTGCATGAGACACAGTGCATGAGTGAGCGTGTTGTTGTGATGAAGCCGCCAATTACCAGTTGCCCATAGCTGCAGCCTTCTGAATCATCCAAATAGTTTCTGCAGAAAAATGTCCAAGTTAACACAAAATTCATTGCTCTACTCTCTCTGTCATTTTGAATGTGACAGCCACACAGTACACATGCTCACTCAGCAGCATCTACTCCCCGCACTGACTAGTACAATGAAGTCATCATTGTGTATGCATGCACATTCCAGTCCACTCTCCTTGGCTGCCAGGTTGCATCAATGTTATGCGAATTGTTCGTATTATATTAACAAGGCTGGAATTTTTCTGGACAGATCTTGCATATCTCAAAATACTAATACCTGAATTATTCAAATAAGTAATGTCAAATAAAATTCAGGAGCTTAAATTACCTAAGTGAGTCTCAGATTTGGAAGGGACTTTATAGCAATTTGGTTCAACCTCATACCAGTACAAGAGTACTACTCATCATTGAGTTTTCATCTCAAGTTGAAGGTATGGCTTAAGGTTTTCTTGATTAAGTGACTGCATATGAGAGAATAGAGTGAGAGAAAGAACAGGTGATAACACATTGTTCCAAATATGTTGATTCCACAGATTATTTTTTTTAAAACATCCAATTTAAACTCTCACGTTCTCCTTCAGATTCCAGTACAAGGGCTCTTTCTTTGGAAAGCGGTCCCTTGTACTGGAATCTGAAGGAGAACGGAGAGTTTCAATTATATATATATATATATATATATATATATATATATATATATATATATATATATATATACACATTGCATAAGAATGTCTCAGGAAATAGAGTACCAGAGAGCTAGCATTCCACAATTTGCAAAAGAGAGTAATCAATATATGTTTACTACACATCATTTCTCTATTTAATTTTTCTAAATACTGCCACTATCCTTCAGGAGAATAATAAAGAAAAAAGTGCACCTGCAGAGTGAGACATACCACCTTGATGTGCTCCCTGGCCTTCCGGAAATCTGTCAGACCAGGAGCTGTAACGAGAATAACACTTTCACTTTCTTTGCATTGGGGAAAGCTACCGGCTTATAATGAAGTCTGACTGAACAAAGCACATTACTATCTTTCCCCCTCTCCTCCTTCTACGTGAAACAAGGGGGTAGGGAAACTTAAAAGCAAAATGATCTGAGAAGTGCTCACTGCTGGCAGGAGAAGCCTCTCTAAATCTGGCAATTTGTCACCTTGACATTTACTGCCTGATGAGCACCAAGCTCGCTGTACTTTGCAGAAGGCCGAACTGAGTGTGAAAGACCTCTCTGGCTATTAGTTGGCAGGCTCATTAACACAGGTCTCCATTTCAACTGGATATTTTGCAGAAGAAAAAAATAAGGTTTTAGAGAAGTGAATGCAAATTATGTGATGAAGAAGAATACCTGAGACTATAAATGCCTCCTTTTTTTAATTAAATGGGAAATGGTCCCCACGAAGGACTCCCAGAAATAGCTGAGTTTGAAGTGTAGCAGGTCTATGTGAGAAGTCAGATAACTCTGTTAACAGACAGTGATCAGTCTCTGCCAAAGGTGTAGTTTATTTTTCTGGAGCCAAAAAATCAAATTATCCTAGAAATATATGGCACTCAAATGAAGGAAAGCTGCTGGGTATTTTTTTTAAGTACAACTTTCTTACAACTTTTCTATACCTGAACTTGGCTTATCAGCCCCAATTTTCACAGCAAATAGAAATACTTAATGATATTATTTCAAAATAACTGAATTCTTGTGGTTCATTACTCAAGCTCTTTTGGTTTATTTCTCTTCCATCCAGGTTTTCTCCCTCCCTTACTCCCCGGCAGCATCTGGATAGGGAAGTCCATGTTGTGTCCCAGCAGCAGTTGAGGGGTACGTGGGATACATTTGGTCTATGTGCTCTCCACTGTCCTGTTAAAGAAAAACTCATTCTGACACTTGGTGAAAGCTAAGAAAGAATTTACTCAAGACGGTTGTAATAGGGGTTTTCAATAGGGGAGAGAGATTGGGCTCAGCTCTGAACCCAGCAAGGACACGTGGGGATTTATAGCTGAGGACAGGGTTGGAGGGGAGTGGTCTATGGATGGAAAATTACTAAGGGCAGACATCAAGGGTAAGGAATTCTTGTTAAACGTACCTAACAGGATTCTTACTAGAGGTAGGCCAAGGACTTATACCACAAAGGTGGGAGATGAGGCACTTGGTCAGATATCATGGGCCAAGGGATGACTTGACAGGGTTCTATGCTAGGGCTGTGCTGGGAAGGCCAAAAACAGTTCAGGACCAAGGTCAAGGCCAAGTCAAAAAGAGGGCTCAAAGGAGCCTGACTTAAGATTGATCAAGGAGAGTCTTTGTGAGTCCTTGCCAACCTCCACAGAGGCCTAGTTTATCCTGACTGGTCTCAGGCCTCAGTCACTGTCCTCTTAGCACATGCTGCTGAGACCCTCAGCCCACCAGCCCTCCACTTCTCAGCCCAATGGTTCTGTCTCACTAATTCCACCACTGAAGTCTTTCTTTGTCAGCCACCTCTGCACCTCCTTGGAGCTCAGGGACTCCAATCCGCATTCCCACATCACACTGGGGTGCTCAGCACCCTGTGGGATGCCTTCAAATCATCCACCCAGACATCTCCCATAGCAATTGTTACTCAAACATGTAAAGGTCTGGGGGCTTATATTCAGGACTAGTCTTCTCTTTGACTACTTTTTGAAAAGCCAGAAGTTGTCCCTTTTATTCAAAAAACCCTATAATTTACCAAGGGCTTTCACTCATGTAGGCTGCTTAGTGAAGGAAGGAATATTCTGAATCTGCCAAACTTTACCTCAGATCTGAGGAGAACTACTGCGAAAGCCCATAATGTGATTAGAATAGAGAGAAGAAAGGAGAAGAAAGAAAACAATAGTTTCTTCTCTTATGGAATTTTTTCAATTGACGACATTATTGTCTAGGACCGGCAGACATTCCACGTACATAGGATACTTCTGAATTAAATTCTACTGACTTTTCTTTTAATGTATGGAGTATTTAATGGTACTTGATTCTAAACTAGGAAGTCGTTTTCTGAACATGGTATTCTTTCTCTAGAGTTGCAATGTGTCATGGCTGGGTAAGGACTGGCAGAGATCCGAAGTGGAAAGAGTACTTGTCAAGATATCAGGAGGTCTGAGATTTGTCTTCGTCCTGTCACTGAAGAGCTGGGTCATCTTGGCCAAATTGTTTTACCTCTTTCAACCTTGGTTGCTACATCTGCCAAATGATAGAGATCTGAATATGTAAGCTTCTTTTTTTGTTAGGATACTTAATGACTCTGGAAACTGGGTTCCCAGCTCCAGGCTAAGGAAACACGTGGACATGGTCAAGAGCACGTCTGGGCTGGTTCGGCAGACTTCTGTGGCAGCCAGCCTGCTGGCCTTGGCCACGGAACTGAGCTTGCTTCCTGGGAGAATGTGTCCCTAAAGAAGAAGCCAGACTCCAGAAGCCTGATAGAAAACAAAGCCAGGGTTGACAGAAAAGTGGTTATTTTGAATGTGTAGCAGTGTTTATCAATCTTATTTGCCTCCTAACTCCTTAAGTTCGATGAAGAGCTAATGAATTAATTAACAATAAATTATTAAAAACTGAAAGACTAAGTTTACTTTAAAAAATCTGAAAAATATAGGGTGACACTTCTAACAAACTGTCACAAGAAGGAAGTGGGCATTTCTTTACTTTGTCAGAGGCAGCACAGAATCCTGGCACTAAGAGGCCTCCAGCGTTTTTACACTGGCGCTTGGGAGAAGCACAGCTGCACGCAGAGAGGGCAGGGTGCCCACGGAGCAAGAGTTGTACCAGGTAGGATGTCTGGTATCCCCAGCAAAGGGGCCCCAGCCCTTGGCATTTCCTGCATTGAGCACAGGAGTTCACGAGCTGTTCCAAGGTGTCTGCACAGATTCCCATTAGCCTCTGAAAGACTGACCAAGGCTGGAAGGCCCAGTGAGCATGGCCATAGTGCAGAAATATCGCTCTTGATTGCACAACATGCATCCGCCCTTCTTCAAGAAAGAGAAACCTAGCTTTTCTTCAGGAAAGCACCCCTACTACACTCTCAGTCTTTCTGGTTTGGAAGCACCTCACCCATTCCCAGCTCTGGTGGTGGGCATGAGTTCCAAGAAAGGTTAATCGATGCATTCCATCCCCTTGGCCATTGTGAATGTTGTATGGACTGGCCTGTGACCAAAGTCAAGCCATGAAATGAAAATACAGGACTTTTATGGAATATTTGGAAAAGTAACATTCTTTTTTTACTAGGATTACAAACAGTAAGGAAAATAAAAGCCTAAAGCTGCCAGAATTTGGTAATAACAAAAGCTTACCTCAGAAAAATTAATATGGAGGGAAGTAGAGCCAAGAGTTGTGAAAAATTATGCAAAATTTGGAGATAAGGCAAAGAGTTAGTTAACATCCCCTTTCAGGGGTAAAGAGCTCCCAAGAATTGTCTAGGGAAATTAACTTAGATGGACTCACTCTTCACTATTTATTAAAGATCCAGAAGTAGTGAAGTCCCATATTAATTCGTAGATATTTGTCTGGTAGAGATGAAAATAACGTCTGTCCAATAGAACAGATCATTTTAAAGGCTACAGTGCATTGCTCTCTTGGATATCAACCAGTTTATGCACTCACCAAGCAGTCTTATTTTAGCATGTCTTTATTGAGTTGCCTATAAATGCCTAGCTTCTTAAATGATTTTTGAACCAGTTTTAATATATTTATGGCTCTCTCATAAATAAAATCCTTAGCATAAGTTCACTTAATATTTGCCTAAAAGTCATGATTTTACTTTAAGTTTTTTTTTTTTCATTTTATCATAGATATGAAGGGAAAGAAGGAAATAGAGAACAAATCCTGACTACTTCATCTCAGCCCCTGGGTCCTGCTGCTCCGCTTGTGCACTTGGCTATCCTTCAAGTTAACATATCCCACATTTTGGCAAGCTGATGTGAGCTGGGTTTCCAGCTTTTGTATCTAAGATTCTGACACTCAATTCAGTGTGGGGTTTTCTCATGCACACCACCCCGCATGCAGTTCTCTGACATCAGCTGGGTGTCTGCTCAATTCTGACACTATGTACCCAGGGATAGCATCAGATTCCATAGGTCACCTGCTCAGTGCACAAAACTACACTCCTCTTCAGATGCCAGTTACAGGTCCAGGTTGTTACATGTGCCTCTGATTGACAGGCTGTGGATCATAGAGTCCAATGCCCCCCTTCTTGGGTTTGATTAATTTTCTAGATCAGCTCACAGAACTCAGAGAAACAGATCACTTACTAGATTACCAGTTCATTATAAAAGGATATAACTCAGGAACAGCCAGGTGGAAAAGATGTGTAGGGCAAAGTATGGGGAATGGGCACAAAGCTTTACTCTCTCTCCAAGCTCACCCAAATCTCTGTTCACCAGCCCTTAAGCACTGCAAACCTTGTCCTTTTGGGTTCTTATAGGGATTTCATTATATAAATATGATAGTTATAACCCACTGGCTACTGGAAATTGTTTCAACTTCTTGTCAGGAGGATGAGGCTGAAAGTTACAGACTTTTAATCACATGGCTGGTTCACCTGGCAACCATTCCCCATCCTTAGATGCATTCCAAAAGTTACCTCAGCAACATAACAAAGATACCTTTATGGTTCATTACTTAGGAACCAGGACGAAGACCAAAAATATGTGTCTTATTATAAATTACAGCATCACAGTGTTCATAACACTGGTGATAAATACCGGTGATCACTATAAACAGGAAAATGTAGTTTGATACCATTTTGAATACATAGCCTGTGGGAAAATCTGAGAGAAATGGAATTACATGTTTAAATACAATTTTTTAGTCTTAATTTTAGCTGAGGTCCCCCAAACTACAAATACTGTGTATCACTACCCCAGTGTACCATCATTAAGGCTGAAAAGACAATTCTGAAAACCAGTTTTATGACCCTTAGCTGATCATTAATTATAGCTTAAAAAAGAGCTTGAGAAAAGTATGGGATATTGGAGGATGGTGCTATGTGGGATTTTGTACTGTGAGCTCCCATTTCATGGGGGATAAGTAAAAGCTACCTCCTCCTGACCTCTAGTCGGGAACGCTGCACGAGCTATCTGAATCACAGCTGGAGAACATGAGGGGCATGAGGCTGCAGCTCTTCACTGCTCTGATGGAGAAGCCTAGGTGTGGCGGCTGCACTGGGATGGGTCTGTGTTCCCAGGGTTTGTTAGGATGAAAAAACATGAATATTTCCTATAGATTAGTCGTGGCTCATGCACAGGAAAGTCAATGTGAAGCTTTCTTAGATCTTGTCTATGAAAACTATTCGAAGGTCCAAGGGGATTTCAACAGAAAATCCTAGAAGGGTCCCACTAGCTCTGCAGGAGTGAAAGAAGGAGTCATGTCAATCAAATGAAGTAGTTGACTTCCCTTGTGCTGTATGGATTTCAGGCAAGAGATTCTAGTACACAGGACCATCTAATTCCTCAGTCTCTTCACTTGGTTTGGACATAGTAAGTCCTGATCTTAGATTGCATTTGAGGACAAAAGAGGAACCAGAAAACTCATGGGGCTTCATTTAAGTTTCATTTAAGTGCATGGAGGAAGTTATCTTTAAAAAGTTTAAAGTAGGTTTGACTGCATTGCACAGAATAAGTTAAGTTGTTTCTCATCATATTCCATGAGTGTTGCTTGGCTAAAGCAATACCTATGAAGTCTTTATATTGCCTTAATTATTAAATGAAAGTTTTCCTGTCTGTTAAAAGCTTCTGAAATCAGGGTACACTTTGTGATCAATATGCACACTTAATGTTATGGAAACAGTATAATTTTTTCTATGTGAAAATGTTATTTGATTGATGGTGAGTTTTCAAGTAAAAGAAAGATGAAAATACAGCAAAAGCCCTATAGTCCCTTAGTACTCTATTCCCACCACCCCATCAGAAACTGCGTACGATATATTTTTATAATAAAATCTGACAGCCTAATCAAAGAACATTGGCCTTTTCAACTCCTATTTGGGTAACAATCGTGTTTCTAAAATCCCAACAATTTCATTAGCAGGTACTAGCCCCCAGGTGAGGTGACAAACTTGCAACAGGCCAAACTGTCCAACAGAAAGGGCTAGAGAGCCTGGAGGGTTCCCTCAGCTCCATTGCTGATTTTGGCAGCATCTCTCTCAGGGAACCCAAATGTCAGTGCCAGATTCATGTTCCCAGGCTCAGAGCTCAGGACAGGACAGGACAACAGAGATTGCCAGGGCTGCAGAGATTTCTTCATGCCAGAGAGAGAAGTAACAGTGATAAATGGCCAGAAAGCTCCCTGAACAGAACAAATCCATTTCATTAGATGTTGGGGGCAACAAATGATCAAATTTTATTTCACTGCTATTTAGACTCCTTAAGAAAATCTTTGCAGGTGAGGTAAACAGTGACAGCAAAGCAAGCTGTTTTATGTCTTTTTGCCTTAGGCCTGTCCCCACCTCCAAGTTGAGCACTGTCTCTCTTCTTTCCTGTACTGAGCATCTGTGAGAAACTGATGAGCCATAGACCAAGGCTGCACAGTCAGTTCTCAGAACGAGAAGTTCGAGGAAGAACGAGGCCAGCAGAGGATGAGCTGGGTAGCTGAGATAAAGGAAGCTTCTCATTGACCATCGCTGCCTCTCCCTGATCCACCAGGTGAAATGCACCAGTGTATTCATTCTGCTCCAGACGACCCGGCATCTTGATACCTGTACTTGTTCCTATCTATCTGCCCCTTCCAAAACTCTACATCAATGCCAGTCATACACTATGTCTATCCATTCCGTTCAACTCATTTTAAAATTTGTGAGTACCTACTGTGCAGTAGACACAATGTAGACCATGCTGGATGCCTAAAAATGACTCAGATAGAATCTTCCCTCAAAGAACTTGCAGCCTCAAAGTTGGGACAGTCATTGATACACATACATAGGTGGTAGAATTAAAGAGATGTTATATGAGAGGTGCAAAAGACCATAGAAGCACATAGCTCATGCATTATTGGCATTAGGGAAAACTAGAAAATACTGAATTTGATGAGGCATGAGAAGGACAGAGGCCAACATGTGGGGACACATTTGGGGGGAGGCAAAGGGAGTAGTCAAGAGTATTTAAAGGAAACGGTATGTGGAAAGAGGCAATGCAAGCAGAGACGCAATGTGTGCTGAGACTAGGAAATGAGTTGTGATCTGATCATGAATGGTCAGTAAAGATGAATACAGACTCCTTCCTATGCCTTGGGAAGGTCACTCCTTTGACACTGTGGATATTGGAGCACAAAGGCAAAACTTTAAAGACAGGGACCAGTTCCATCGCTACTGCAATAACAGAGATGGAGAACAGTAAGGATGAAACTGGGGCAGCAAGAACAGTAAAAAGGGGTAAATTTGAACATCACTGAATCAGGGAAAGCAAGAGGCCTTGGTGAGTGAGAATGCAACTGAAATGACCTATTTCACCAGCAGGGAACACAAAATATTATCAAATCATTTATGTTGCAGTTAAATGCCCTCAAAATTCATCTCACCCTTTAGTAGCACATCTTTGCCTTCTTTCTTGGTAATCCCCAGAAATTCCCAGGGGCTTTCTTATGTCCAAGAAACTAATCCTGTTTATTCCCAAGTTTCTACCGAAACCAGAAATTAGAAATGTCCTAGGACACAGTTTAGAATGGAACCCTTGGCCTCCCAACTGGAGAACCAGTGTTTGAGCCAGTAGTCAAGAGGTTAAGAAATCCTCTGCCTCCTGTCCCAGGCACTGCCAGGGGGGCTGACCCAAGTCACAGAGAAGCTTCTGGTGTGAAGGATGGTGTCACTCATTTTCCCACATGACAAAATGGGCCCCAGACTCCAGGCATGAGCACTTCCCTGAGCAACTGCATGCCCAGAAGCCTGGGCTGGGACCCGTCCAGTGTCTCTGCCCCTCAGGCCCAGACCACGTTCCCCTTCCATCACACACCTTGGTAAGGAACCAGCTTCTTTTTCTCCGCTGGCACCACCTCTGTCCTGATTGCCTTTTTCTGCCACAAAGTTTTAGTCAGAAATATTCCTTCTACCTGTACAAATATCTATAATTTTGAATTCAGTCAGAAAAAACTGACCTCAATCCTTTTACTACTAGAATACCCCCAGGATCCTTTTATAAATTTGTCACTCTCCTGCCCAGAAAACTTGTATATGTTGACAAAGATTCTTTGCTTAACCTGAAACTTCTCCCAGGCCCACATGTGCATCCCCATGTAGAATCTGGTTTCAGCAAGAACCCTCCTAAAGTCGGTTTAACCAGGACCTTCCACCCTCCATATCGGATTGGGCTACTCATCCTCCACCATCCTCCAGGTGATGTGTGAGCACCCGGGCCTGTCCTCAGCAAGAATCCTTTCAGGGTGGTTTAGCCAGGACCAGTTCCCCACCATCACTTACCTCTGATGTTTCCTTTTAGTCATTTCCTTCCACTGAACTGCACCCTTGCTTCTTAGATATAAATTCCCACTTGTCCATGTTGTATTCAAAGTTGAACCCAATCTGTCTCTTTCACTGTAAATACCTATTGTAGTGGTCTCTATATCCATCATGATGATCCTGAATAAAGTCTGCTTTACCACCTTAAACAAGTGTCATTGCATGTGAGGTCTGTCCAGAAAACCTCCAGCCACTGTTAATGTAATGAGAACAGTTTGCTCAACATTGATGTAACTTGGCAGCCAAGGAGAGTGAACAATGAGGACTTCACTGTGCTTGTCAGTGGGAGCAGGAGACGCTGCTGAGTGAGCATGTGTACTGTGTGGCCGTTGCATTCAAAATGACAGAGAGGGTAGAGCAACAAACATGCATCAAATTTTGTGTTAAGCTTGAGTATTCTTCCACAGAAACTATTTGCCTATTCAGAAGGCTTTCAGGGACAATGCAATGAGTGTGGTGCAAATAAAAGTGTGGCACAAACACTTCAAAGATGGCCAAGAATCTGTTGAAAGTGATCCACATTCTGGAAGGCTTGCAATGAGCAGATCACCTATGGGCTGCAATCAACAGAGATTGGTGACTGACAGTGTGAGAACTAGAAGCTGATCTGGGGATTCCAAAAACCACTGTGTTTGAGATGTTGATGCAGGATCTTGGCATGAAACATGTCATGGCAAAATTTATTCTGTGGCTTCCGATACCAGAGCAGAAGGATCATGGTGCTGCACTTGCTAATGACTTGATTCAAACCACTACCAATGAATCAGATTTGGTGCCCTGAGACTTCTGGCTTTTTCCAAAACAAAAATCACCTTTGAAAGGGAAGATATCTCAGACTGTTGATGAGATTCAGGAAAATAAAACAGGAGAGCTAATGGCGATTCCAACAAAGGATTTTGCAGAGTGTTTTGAACAGTGGAAAAAACTCTGGGAGCACTGTGTGAGGTCCCAAGGTGCCTACTTTGAAGGGGACTGAGGCATCGTTGTCCTATGTACAATGTTTCTTGTATCTGTGTACCGTCTTCAATAAATGTCTCTGTTTTTCCTATTACTTGGCTGGATACCTTCTGGACAGACATTGTGAACTTTTCTTTAACACTATCAATAACTTTTGTGGTTCCAGGCCTAATAATCTGAACGTATTAAACTGATGTGAATTTTGTTTCCCTCATAAAGCATGTTTTCCAGTAACCATTCTCCCATTATATCTCTGGGGAAGGGTGAAGAGAGTGCATTCCACTTTGAAAACAGATACAGATAGGCCTAGGGAGGGAAAAAGCAGTAAGAAAAAGTCCATTCAGCCCCAAGGCAAGAATATGTGAGAAGCAGAGTGTACAGAGGTAAGCAGGACTTGTGTGCTTTGTAGTGGTCCCACAACACCCCGGGCAGAAAACCTGGGACTTAATAGGCAAGGTGAGAGCTAAAGGACTCTCGTATCATGTTCTGTTTGAAATTGTGGAGGAGATCGAAGTTTAGCGTGGCCCCGCGATAACAGAAACAGGATACCAAGAGAGCCCAGTGAACATGATAACGCAGAGGACTCAAAGAGATCCAGAGAGGCTCTGGGCCAGCACACCAGGCCTTTGTTCTCACGGAGCAGAGGGACTAAGACAAAGCTCAGCAGCCCAGCTGCACGATACAGCTTCAGAGCCATGCCGAACTGATATACAGCACCTTCCCTCCTCCAACCTCCTCATCCAAAAAACCCAACCATAGTAGCTTCCTAACCTGGCTTCCTTCGTGTCTAATTTATTCATGCACTAGTTACGATTTGTAAACATAAGACTAATTCTTAACTAACCTCATCCCTCCAACAGTAGATAGGACAGTCACTCTTCCTGGACAGTGTTATCATGACGTTAATGAATTGTGTCTCTCTTTCTGTACTTCATCAGTGTGCAGAATGGGGAAGGGAATGTGTTGGAAGAAGACGTGTAAACATCTGTGATTTTGTCAAAAAAGGAGCAAGTCAGCTCTAAGCTGAGGGATATACATCTAACTATTAGCTCTCATTCCTTCTAATCCAAAATAGAAAATAAACTCTATTTTCTTTTCATACCTGCACGATAGAGCAAAATAGATTGTGACTCCATTTTACATTTGCCAGGGGAAAAAATGGAGCTCTACTTAAGAGGAAAATCTTGCCAAAATGAGATATTCCTTATTTGAAATTTGTTTTTTATTTGTTTGTTTTCCTTGGCAGAAAATGGTCATTAGGAAAGCCATGAACTGAGATGGAAAATGTAAGAGAAAGATCAGATGTGGGAGAGGGAAGGATCATGAGTCATTATTGCAAGTGAGGTTCATTCTTGTCACAGTTTTACATCCAAGTTCCTAAGAGGTTAGACCTAGCAGAGCAGATTAGTAAAACTATCTGCATCGAGGTTACTGCCAAAGCTGTGAAACTGAATAAGACTGACCTCGAAAAGAGGATAAAAAGAAAAGATAGCCTTGCGGGACACTTTTACTTAAGGGACAAATGGGAAGAGATGAGTAAGAAAGAAAATAAAGAGCGGCAGTGAGGTGAAGACCACAAGAGCTCTAGACCCAATGGGGAAGATAGTTCTGAGAGACAAGACCATATTGGAACAGTTCTTATAGTCATTTCCTAGCTTCTTGAGGACAGAGAAGATGAAATCAGGTTATTAGCTGAAACTGAGGGGTATAGTGTTGCTACTGACATCTAGGACCAAAAACTTAAAAAGAGCAATAGAAGGACTGCTGGAGAGTGGAGATGGTGCAGCTGAAATTATAGCATGAAGCTATAGGACATCAACTAGGAATGATTCTTGCTGATGCCCCTAAAATCCACCAGGAAAGTGTCTTTATCAAGCTAAGTTTATTAGACTTCAATGAGAGAGAAGAGCACCTTGACACAGTCTTAGTAGCATCTCGGAAAGGGAAAGTTGGAGGAGGACTTCTACAGGACATTGAATTGCTGGGTTATTTTTAGGCAGGTTGGGAGCATCCGGTTATGACGCAATCGCTTTGGAATGATGTGCACAGCAAGGCAAGGGTCTTGAAGCGAATCTTGATAATCAACCTGTCAGTCTTATTTCTCAGGAGCAAGTATTTCCTGAAACAAGGGGTAAAGTTAATTTGTGCTTCTTCTCAGAATTGTATAACACAGGGGCAAGAAAGTGTACTCAGCTATTGTTTAGCATAAGAACAAGAAATTATTCTGGATTCAGTTCTCATCTTATAAATTTCTAAGGAAAACAAGAAAGGAGCTGCAGTAAGAGGAAAAATGTGGAATTATCCAGTTAAGAATTGACAAGCTGTGTAAAGTCCTGGTGAGGATGGTGACGGAGTCAATCCTGTTAAAGAGAACATAGTTGAAAGGAGCAGAGCGTAGGGTAGGAAGGTGTGTCAAAGAAGGAAAGAGTCCAAAGACTAGTAGAAGGAGAAAAGAAGCAGAGGTTAAAATAATAATAAAAAAAAATTGGACTCCATGAGAGTAGGGATTTGAAAAGGTTAAATGATAAGAGGATGAGTTAAGAAAGGATAAAAACTTATTTTTAAATATAAGGAGTAAAATAATAATTTATTATACTTTTATAAGTAACAGGTTCCCCTAGTTACATCAATAATTATAGCATAGTCTGGGATAAATAATTTCCTGGTACTGCCCCCAATTTCTGACTGGCAAATTTATTCTCATCTTTTAAAACCAGTCTAGTCTCACCTTTGTGAGTCCTCCTTGCCTTTCCCAGGTATCTCCTCTGACCAATAGATCACACTCTGTCTAGATCTCCATAGTGATTCCTGTCACAGCACAGTGTTTACACAGGTAAGGGAAGAAAACTACATAGCTTTTTAAGACCAAAGCCAACTGTAGACAATTCTGTTCCTAGAGAAGTGGTAAAATTTCTCTGTGGAGACTCTTCTATGTAACAAAATAGGTTCATAGTCCCCATGCCTGTACCTCCAGAGCATGATTGGCCTGGTCAGTGAAGATGTGGAACTCCACATCTGGATCTGTTCAGGGCACAGAAAATAGAGTAGCCATAGAAGGCAGGACACAAGGAAAATCAAGTCATTCAATCATCAGAAAATTGGAGTGAGGTGACCAAGAGAATGTAAGCGCATGGACTCTAATAATAACAAAATCTTACCAAGGTGATGGGCTTTTCTGGGATGTATAATAAGTATCTGAATAATTTTTCTTAAATGTCCAGGAAAATAGATCCCGCTGCCGTCTGGAATGTGTGCATGATCCTTACTATACGTCAGTGTATATAGGAAGAAATTATTTAGGTATATGAAACACAAGTTGTTATACAGTATTTTTAAGTCATAATTTGCTACTACTACAGTGATTCTTCATCACCTACAGTGTATAATATATAGTAAGTGTTCAATAAGTATTTGTTAAATGAATATATAATACATGCACTAAAAACAGTTCTATCTTATTAGGCAAGAAGATTAGATAGTTTCTTGATGGTGTAAGGAAAGCTTCAAAAAGGAGATCAAATCTTAAATTTCATGTTCAAAAGACCTACAATAGAAAAGGACTCATATATTTACACGTCATGTTTTACTCTTGAAAAATATGAATAATAAAATTGGGATGGCAATGCTGCAGTGATCGAGAGAACACAAAACACAAGGGGAAATGAAATTCTTATGAAAGAACACAGGTCTTTGCAAAGATTATAGGGAGTAAATAATGACCAGGTTGACGAGTTCAGTCTCAACAGTACAGGGTTACGTAGGCAATTAATTTTTGTGTCATCTCTGTAAGGCAGACAGCAGCAACACCCATAGCAAGCAGAAACTAGAGACAAAAAAAATTCTTTTCATTAGATTGAATGGGTCTGAAATGTTTAGCAAGTCAGGCGCAGTGTCCAAAGCCTGGTTTCCTATTCTAACACCGGCAGCGAGGAAACCGAGACTGCAAAGGAAAGACCACTTTTAAAAATCAGAAAATTCTCTACCAACCTCCTTGGAATCATAAAGCTTTGTTGGTATTTTATTTTACTGCCCATGTCTGTGCTAAAAAAAAGGGGGGCGGCGTACAGTTGCTGTTGTTCTTAACAGTAACCTTTTAGGAATTTTCAGGTAACACTGGAGGCATTCTAGAAAATTAAAAAACATCATATTAGTAGTAAATTGTGATTTAAAAACGATATATAACAACTTGCATTTCAAACAACTAAACCATGTTTTCCATACCAATGACATCTAAAGAAATAAACCTTGCTTCTAAAAATTAGATTTACAGGTCACAGTTATAATATTAAAGCACTCTTCCAGACTAAAGCAGAAAAATTAAGATAAGGCAAGGGTTTTTTTTTTCTTTATTTATAGAATCAAGGCAAGGAGAATAAATTCAAGATGATAGAAAGTATTGTTGACAAAGAGCATCTGAGGCGCGAGAATTACTTCGAGCCATAAAATCACTCCACATAAATATGTAACCCCAGTGCCAGCCTGCTGAACCTAGTGGAGAGAAACAGACTAAATTTAAAAGTCAAAAACTATTTATTGTGTAGAGTTTACATAGCATACACAATATATACAAGCCTGCCATGCAGACTAGTTTATGGGAAAATCTGGTACTGAAATCATCATTAGAATATTTAATGGGAAAGTACAAAATCTGCATTCTACTCTCCTGAAAAAATCAACAGTGTTCCCACTTCTCATTTTTGAAAAAGGATTTAGAATACTTGACACTAGATGATTTTTGAAAAGTGCTTTTAGAACCTAGGTGAAAAGGTTGCTCTCAGATACAAAGCATTAAACAGTTTTTTCCCTTCTCTTCTTATTGTAAGAAAAGAATGACTTCATCCAGCCCATCAAGTCATTTTCAAAGTCAAACAAATTGCTTATTTTCTTCCCACTCATATTTCCAGAAGATTTCTAAGCAAATTTTCAGAAACCATTCACCCTTCATTTTAACAAAAGAACCTTTCCTCAATGTCTTCATAGTTACCTTTCATGTCTCAGAATGCCTTTATAATTTTACTACTTTTATGCCCATTGTTATAGATATCCTAAAACAAAACCTAAGTCGTTGATGGGTAACTGTAGAAATAAATGAAGACTGATGAAATCAGAACAAACAAGGCTCATCTATGTATTCAGAGTTAACTATAGCAAGAAAGCCAGCTACCATCACTTGAATTTTGCAGAGATTCAAAGATGGACAGAAAAGTGAGGAAGCTTGGTAGTGAGGAAAAAAAGGAGGGAAAGCTTCAGTTATGACGTGATTCGAAGTTGTCGGCATTGAGATGCTGGGGGAGGCAAAACATTTAAAAGAAGGACCTCAAATGTAATTGGTTTAGGGAGCATATTTGGCTTTCTGAAGTCAGTCCTGAGTTAGAAGCAGAGGCGAAAACTAGGGAAGCTAACAAGGACTGATCATGCCCTGTCCGTTGTGGGGCAAGAGCTGGAGGAGTTGTGGTTTTGTGTCCTAGGCTGTTTGCTGAGGGTTGTGGGTCATAATTTTATAGTCACATACCATATGGTCTGGCCATCACCTGTTTGCATATTCAATCTCTCTTCTCCCTTTTTGGTCAGTGTCTTGCTTGTGAGAGGTTAACCAAGTCATTAAAGGCCAGAGATCTAACCATTGCTCATTGCTCGGAGATTGTTCACCCTCCTTCATAACCAACTGCCTAGCAAGATTGTCTTGACATTTTTCGTATATCATCACAGTGATCATTTGATGAGAGAGCAGCCATTCTGAGAAGAATGCAATGAACCAACACAACAACCATAATGACCAAAACAAGAACGACTAATAGTTCCTATAAAATGTCTGAAACCAGGAATTCCAATCACCCAACACAGGCCAAGAACAAATTCTGTAGACCATAAGGATCAGTCTTAGAGAGACAAGTACTTCTTTTCATTATGGTTGTGTATAACCTGTTCTGCTATGTTCTACCATTGATACAAGTAGACCAAAATTAGCACTCGCACAGATGCCACCACGACTAGCCAACAAGAAATCTGGAGCAGCCCTGACTGGTGTGGCTCATGGATTGAGTGCCAGCCTGCAAACCACAGGGCTGCCAGTTCTATTCCCATTCAGGGCACATGCCTGGGTTGCGGGCCGGGTCCCCAGTTGGGGGTGCACAAGAGGCAACCACACGTTGATGTTTCTCTCTTTCTCCCTCCCTTCCCCTCTCTCTAAAAATAAATAAGTAAAATATTAAAAAAAAAAAAATAAATCTGGAGCAATGCGGTTGTCCATCAGTACTGGTGCCAATCAGGTGATAATGACCTGTATTTCGTCTATAGCACAGGTGGTATCATTAATAACTTCTGCCAAAATTAGTGATAACTTTCTTACAGTCTTTTCCATTGTTATGTTTCCCACAGGTAGGAACACTGATTTGATTGTTTGTATAAACAATGAGTCAGTAACCCTTCAAGTAGAATAGCTGAATAATCAAGGATGGCATTGTTTTGGAGTTTGTATCTGAATCACAATTTCCAGCCTTGGTGACTTATAGAATTAGGCTCTGTGCACAGACCAGTCTCAGAGTACTACTTCCAAAGTGTGTAAAGTGCTCGTCTGAGGCAGACAGGACCAGATATCCTGGACACAAAGGAAGTGGTATTCAGCAGGGGCACATGGAGAGCCAGGAAAAAAAGAAGTGGTTCATGGCAGAAGGTCAGAATCCAGATCTTACATTAGTTGTGTTACATATTTGAATCTCTGTTAGTCTCTTATGGGTGGCAAGTATTTCATTAACACCTTATGAAGGATGCTGAGTCCAAATTTAGAATAACCTTGGTTTTTATCAGCAGATTGTAATAACTAGTCCTTTTTTTTTTAGAAGAGAGAGACACGACAAAGTTACAGATTGATTTGTTTAACGTCATTTGTCCATGATTAAGGTGCAGGTGGAAATGTCATTGGTTATAGTTCCCTGTGATCCCATTTGATGAAACCACAGTTTACCAGAGGTTTTATCATGGGGATCCAGTGATGGATGAAATGTCCAACAGTCCATAAGATGGAAGGCTGTGACTACTTTTTTGAGATAATTTAGCAGTGGCATTAGAATGATTCTGTTCTGATGTAACAATATGACAAAGAGGAAAGATAATAGAAAAAGAGCTGTTATAGGTGAATGAAAGCCAACGGCCTATAGAAAATGAGGATGGTTATCAGAAAGTAGTGAAAAGCAAAACAGAAGTTGTTTAAGGATTCTGTCCATTATCTTGGGAGAGTCTGTCCACTCTCTGAGATCGTTGACTACCTCTGGAGACCAGCTTTGTCTAGACAATCTCTGAGAATCTTCGGCTTCCTGTTGCCTGTTGGAGTAGCCTTTTGTGTAGAATTATGATTACTTCTTTAGTTGTAAAATGTGGCACCCAAGGACTGACATGCGGAAGTTACTTCTATGTGTGTTGTTAACAAACCTGATACGGTTCTGTACAATGAGGTTCAGGAGCAGTTTTCTTCTGATCTCTCTTCCAATAGACAAAATCACCTGGTTGCAAACCATGAAAAGGCTCTTAGGGAAGAAGTTGTGGCAAGGTAGCCTTAGTCTTTTGATGATGAGACTGAGTATAATATCTGAGTCCCTTCTAATATTTTACTGTGTCTGTTTACAGCCGGATGAGTTTAGTATCAGAAACGAACTCCTTCTATGTATGGCCTTCCAGTTACTAGCTCATAGGGGGTCACCAGTGTGTCCCCAAGGGTATGGACGGCCATCCGGGCTATCGGGAATACCACAGGCCATGGGAGCTGAAGGATTTATCAAAGCTTTATTCATCTTAAATTACAAATGACAATGGTTCTTTCAACCATTTCAGAAGATTGCAGGTGATAAGAGCAGTGTAGTTTCTCAATAAGGGGTAACACTTTACTGAGTTATTTTATAATAATTTCCATGAAATGTGTATATCGGTTACTTGATATAAAAGTTGGTATAACCCAGGTTGAGAATAAAAAGCCTAGCAGCATTTTAGCAACTATAAGGGCTGTAACTTTTTGACCAGGAAATGCTTCAACCTGTCCTGAAAATAGACATATAAAAACTATAACATATTCAAATCCTAGGGAGGATAGCATCCAGATAAAATCCATCTGAAGGTGTTCAAGGGCACTTAACATTCAATTCCCAAGATTATATTTTTATAGGTAACACATGACCTTCAGCTACCTTTTTAAAGTTTCCCATAAATGTTAATTTAAGATAATAGCCACCAATTTGTCTGTATTGTATTAAGTAGTTCCATGGATAAATGTGACTAATATCCATTTGAAATCATCTGATGTTACAAGTAGCTAACTTGAGAGTGCCAGAGATGATGTGGGTGACGTGCACAACTGTGTATTTTCTATTCTTGTTCTTCCAAATCGAGAGCTAAATGTTGATATTTTATAATGGCCTCTTTGAAGGTTTAATTAAGATCATAAGTTTGGTTAAGATTGCTTGTCTGGCCTCAAAATCTGTTAGATCATTTCCTTCAGTTTCTCTATTATCTCTTTTGACACAGGCCTCAATGTTTACAATAGCCACCACTCTAAGAAGTAGGAGCACATTTAAGATTCCTTAATTGTTATTTATTTTTTATTAGGGTTCCAGCAGAAGTGATAAATTCCCTTTGTTACCAAAACATCCCAAAGTCATATACTATTCCAAAAACTTATCTGTTATTTGCATAAATTTTTACTCTCAGTTCACAAGCTCCAGAGTATCATAAATTCTGCCATCTGATCTGATTTTACTTTGGATTGAGGACCATATCCTAAAGGAGAGCTTAAATTAATGATGGCATATTCTGCTTCATAATCTCCCTTCTAATATTTTACTGTGTTTGTTTATAGCAGGATGAGATCAATCCATCAACAAATAATTTTATGGTAGGATCAATCCATCAACAAATAATTTTAGGTCAGAGCTCTCCATGGGAGTCTCTAATAAAGCTGAGTGAGGTACATAAAATTTCCTTGCCGAGGTCAAACAATGTGCGAGTCCCCTTCTTCTGACAGAGGCAGGAGGGTGGCAATATACGTGGTGTTACAATGGTGAATAATAATGTGAGAAGGTAAATGTAACAAATCTTAAAAGAGGTTAACTGGCTGTCTGAAAATTATTGTGTATTCTCAGATGGTAATCACGTCTACACTGTGTGAGGAACAGAGCAGGGAACCTAGAACCAGCTCAGCAGAAGCATCAATAAATTTTTTAGTGCTAGCTATTGCCCTAAGACGGGAGGGCCTTTGCAACTAGGTCAAGAGTGACTATAATAAATTATGATTTTGATGGTTTCTGTCGAGTCGAGTTAAAATCACATAGTTTATCCATATTATTCATTTATAAATAGACAAAGGGCTATTTGTAGTTAGAAATGCAGTTAAATTATGTCCCCTCCCCCAAAAGATATGTTAGTCTTACCCCCACAGTTCAGAATGTAACCTCATTTTGTAGATATAATTAGTTAAGATGAGGTCATAGTGGAGTAGAGTGGGCCCTTAATGCAACATGCCTGATGAGAATATGGCCATGGACAATGGAGGCAGAGATTGGAGTGGTGCGTCGGCAAGCCAAGGAATGCCAAAGCTTGCTGTCCAACGCCAGAAGCCAGGAAGAGTCAAAGAAGGATTCTCCCCTACGGGCTTCAGAAGGAACATGACCCTGCCAATACCTTGATTTCAGACTTCCAGCTTTCACAACTGTGAGACAGTTTCAGTTGTTTTAAGCCACGTAGTTATTATACTTTGCTATGGCAGCCATAAGAAATTAATACAGATCCCCAGGGAAGGAGAATGTTGAAGAACTTCCTTCAGGTTCCAGACCTGTTCATGTTTCAGCTCTGAGAGAAGAGAGTCTCTTACTGAAGACTTAGTCATTTCATGAATAGGTATCATCATTTGTGGCAGTGATTTCCACACGTGTGTAAACACGCAGTCCTGAGAATTTACACGTTTTGAGCACAGCTCCGTGTGATTCCTGTGTGAGCAAGTGTGGATCATGTCTGTGGGATGGGAATTCTCTAATAGGAATTTGGCAAAGGTGTATCTTAAAATATTCTGGCTTGCTGATCTCTGAATATTGCTTTAACCTGGTCC
>PVJI01015121.1:0-42071 GCA_004026765.1 Micronycteris hirsuta | reverse complement strand
AGAGAGGGAGAGAAATATCAGTGCAAGAGAGAAACATTGATCAGTTGCTTCTCCTACACACCTAGGGGATGAATCTGCAACCCAAGCACATGCCCTAACTGGGAATCGAACTGGCAACGTTTTGCTTTGTGGGATGACACCCAACCAAGTGAGCCACATCAGCCAGGATAGTCAGGACCATTTTTAGTCATAGTTTTGGATTTTGAAAAACTTCACATTTTTCTGATGTAAAAATAAAGAGGACAAAGCCAGATGTAATAGCAAGGGTTTCTTTGTGTGTGTGTGTTTAATTCAATAATTCTAAAGACAAACTAAACAGTGCCTGAATCACTGGGTAAGGACCCTCCTAATCCTAATACTTGATTAAGATGAGAAATTCTTTATGTCTAATATTGACAGTAATTGGATTGCATTGCTTTTACATTAAGCTCACCATAACAGGTAGATTTTCTTAGCCAAGAATTAGTCTGTTCTTGTATGTATGCTCAAGCATTTTGAAGCCCACAAATTCTTATAGGCTTAAAACTAAGTGAAGTAATTTAGGTATAGGTAGTAAAGGTCAATAAATCTTCATTTAATGGACTGATTTGTTTTTTAAGTTAGTTCTGGGGAAGTAGCTGTTGGGAATTTGGAGGAATTCATTGATACTGCTTAGTGTTTTTCATCCTTGTTGTATAGCCCTATTCCTCTGCACTGGCAGTGTTTTATTTTGTATTTTATTTCTGAATCTGAAAATACTGTTTTAACTATGAAGTAATCTTTTGACTGGTTTAAAGGTAAAAGCATAACACATTTGAGAAAATGGGACGAAGACTCTGTAGAGAGATTTATTTCATAACATTAAAAAAAGGGTGTCTTTAGAATACCTATGAGTATTCCTCCAGATGGGAAGATACTACTTTTTACAGTTTTGTGAACAATGCTCACACAGGTAAAACTAATGGAAAAGGAACAAACAACAGCAAATCCTATGACATGCTTATTCTTTGAAAACAAAAGACTCCTTTTACAACTAGTGACAAAAGACCTTTACCTCTGAGCCAATAAGAATGAAACTCACAGACCTAATAGAACAATCCTAGTAACAGAAAAATAAAAACCTTAGGAATTCCACACTGAAGAGGACATATTACACAAATCTCCCCAAAGCAACCCAAAGTTTCTAAATGCAAATAGGTAGATTAGGGTGTGACCTTTATCTCTGTCTGGAACCCTGAAGTGTCTTGGACATTCAGACACTGATGTCCTGTCTCAGCATCCAGAGTCAAATATATTCTTCCAAAACCAGTAGAGATTCTGCTCCCTGACAACTGAGTTGTTGACATGGCTGTTTGTTGTGTTTGCCTAGTCACTGTGCAAGACAAGAGAAGAGCTCTGATTTCAGTGGACATTCATTCTTTCTGCATCACTCTCTTTTCCACAATGAAGATCGTCATTGCTTTTGAAGGTCCACATCTACTGTCCTGCTGTGACCTTAAAGACAGTCTGTTTAAAAATAAACTCTTCCTTTTCACACATACATATCAAGTCACCAAGAGTTAAGGGCTAAGAGTTAACGGCCAATATTGGAATACAGGGAGGACAGAATCTTTAGGTTACTATTCATTCTTTTGAGAGTCTGGGAGATTATTACAAATGTCAAAAAGCTTCTGAAACAAGGATGACCAATATTTTTGAAAATATCAGGGCAAAATAAAAATATTTATTAGCTCCTTTTATACATTTCAAAATGGAAAAAGCCTTCTGAATATCAAGAAGGAGGAGGGGAGTACAGAGGAGTATTAAAAAAAACGACTTAGATTGTTTACTTTATTGAACAGAAGAATGCCAATGAGAAAACCAGCATGCTTCTAAAACAACTAAAATATAAATTTTTGAAATGTTTGTTCTATATCTGTGAAATATGCTATTTGTATTTTAATAGGGATTGAGTTGAATCTATAAATTGCTGTGGGTAGTATGAACATTTTGATGATGTTAATTCTTCCAATCTGTAAACACGGTATTTGCTTCCACTTATTTGTGTCTTCCTTAGTTTCTTTCTTCAGTGTTGTGTAGTTTCCTGAGTAGAGGTCTTTTACCTCCTTCATTAGGTGTATTCCTAGGTACTTCATTTTTCTTGTAGCTATATCAAATGGGATAATTTTCTTGATTTCTGTTTCTGATATTTCATTGTTGGTATACAAAAATGCCTTTGATTTCTGAATATTGACTTTATATTCTGCTGTTTTGCCAAATTTACTTATTAAATTGAGTAGTTTTTTTAGTAAAGACTATAGGATTTTCTATGTACACTACAAGTCATCTGCAAACAGTGATAGTTTTACTTCCTCCTTTCCAATTTGGATGCCTTTTATTTCTTTTTCTTGTCTGATCACTGTGGTTAGGACTTCCAGTATATGTTGAACAGAAGTGGTGAAAGCTTACATCCTTGTCTTGTTCCTGACCTTAATGACCCTGAATAGCCACAGCAATTTTGAGAAAGAAGAATAAAGTAGGAGGGATCACAATACCTGACATCAAATTATATTACAAGGCCACAGTAATCAAAACAGTCTGGTACTGGCATAAGAACAGACACATGGATCAATGGAACAGAATAGAGAGACTAGAAATAAACCCAAGTCTCTATGGTCAATTAATATTCAACAAAGGGGGCAGGAGCATAAAATGGAATAAAAATAGCCTCTTCAACAAATGGTGTTGGGAGAGAGAGCTGGACAGCCGACGTGCAAAACAAAGAAACTCAACCACCAACTTACACCATACACAAAAATAAACTCAAAATAGATAAAAAAAAACCCTTAAATATAAGTCACAACACCATAAAAGTCCTAACGGAACATAGGCAGGAAAATTTCAGATATTCCACACAGCAATATTTTCACTGATATGTCCCCTAGAGGAAGGGACATAAATGAAAACATATACATATGGGACTTCATCAAAATAAAAAGCTTATGCACAGCTAAAGAAAACACCAGAAAAATGAAAAGGGAACCAAACATGTAGGAAAATATATTTGCAAATGAAACCTCAGGCAAGGGTTTGATCTCCAAAATATATAAAGAACTCACAAGACTCCACTCCAGGAAGACAAACAACCCAGTTAACAAATGGGCGAACGACCTGAATAGATACCTCTCCAAGGAGGACATACAGAGGGCCCAGAGACTTGTGAAAGGATGCTCAGCATCACTAGCCATCAGAGAGATGCAAATTAAAACCACAATGAGATATCACTTCACACTGGTCAGAGTGATCATCATAACCAAATCAACAAACAACACGTGCTGGCGAAGTTGTGGAGAAAAGGAACACTAGTGCACTGTTGGTGGGAATGCAGACTGGTGCAGCCACTGTGGAAAACAGTATGGGATTTTCTCAGAAAACTGAAAATGGAACTGCCTTTTGATCCAGCAATTGCACTGCTGGGATTATACCCTAAGAATCCTGAAACAGCAATCCAAAAGAACCTATGCACCCCTATGTTCATAGCAGCACAATTTACAATAGCCAAGTGCTGGAAGCAACCTAAGTGCCCATCAGTAAATGAATGGATCAAATAACTATGGTACATTTACACAATGGAATTCTACATAGCAGAATGAAAGAAGGAGCTCCTACCCTTCGTGATAGCATGGATGGAACTGGAGAGCATTATGCTAAGTGAAATAAGCCAGGCAGTGAAAGACAAATACCATATGATCTCACTTTTAACTGGAATATTATCAACAAAACAAATGGGCAAGCAAAATATAACCAGAGACACTGAAATAAAGAACAAACTGACAGTGACCAGAGGGGAGTGGTGAGGGGGATAACGAGGGAAAGAAAGGGAAGGGTCGTTAAGGAACATGTATAAGGGACACATGGACAAAGCTAACAGAGGGTCGGATTAAGGGTGGGAGGTTGTGATGTGTGGGGCAGTGGGAAGATGTGGGGGGTAAAAGGTGATAACTGTACTTGAACAACAATAAAAAGTATACATATAAAATATAAAAATGAAAGTATAAAAAATGAAACAACTAAAATATTATTATGTAGACCATATTTGAGGAGTAAGGTGGAAACAATTTTCTAGTCTTGCATTTCTCATCTCATGTTTGCATGCCACTTCTGACTAAACAACGTGTATTTACACATATTATTTCATTCTTGAAACAACCTCATAATTTAGTGATTTTTAATGTGTCGAATTTAAAGTTGGGGAAACTGAGGCTCAGAGAGTTAAAGTGACTTGCCCAATATCATAAAACAGTTCAGAGCTGACTGGGCTCCTCTTATGTAATAGTGTCCATGACAGACCGGACTGAAATGCAGGGCTTTTCCCAGCTGAAACTTTCTCCTAACTTGGGGCTCTCTTTTGGTAAACTGGCTGAGATACAAATGCATGTTTATGCATAACCTGAGATAAGAACAAAATCTTGTTAATACAAGAAGGAGGGAGGCACTATTGCCTGAGACAAATAGGGAAGGCTCTAGAAGTGGATTTTTCCCCAGTGGAGCAGAGGGAAGCTGCAATTCAAAGCAAAGGAATCAATGTATGCAAAAGACACCGATAAATGAAGGAGGAGTAGAAGACTGTGTGCTGGAATAATGGGTCCAAGGGGTTGAGGAAGGAGGTTGGGAGGACCAGGGGTTAAAGGTTATGGAGGTATAAATCTGGAAAGGTTGATAAACACTAGATACTGAAAGTTCTTACATGTGAAGGTCAGATTTTATAACGTGAATCATAATGGTGTTTGGGAGCATAGGTCGAGAGATAACCACAAACTTAATTCTTGAAGAGTCCAAATTTAGAATCCACACTATAATTGGCCCCATGAGCTCTGGATAAACTAATTATATTTAATAGAAGCCCTTCACTTTTGATGCTGCCTTTAACTTCCAGCTTCAGAGAGAAATTATTACATTCAATTTCTCTTTGAATTAAAACATGAGTGTATCAGTCTCTAAGAGTTACATGCTTATTTGATTGGAAGATTTTAACACTTCATTTTACTCAATATTAGGAAGTCTCTATGGAAATACTCACTTCCAGCTGATCAGAAATCAGAGAAAAAAACATAAAGCTAATTCAGTTGAAAGAACTAATTTCAAAAATGTGCATTTTGGAGCTCTCTTTATAACCCTGTTAAGTGAATATCCGAATGTCATGTCAGGCAGGCATCTGCAACATTCATTAATCTCACAGATACCTGAGCAGCAGCCAGCAGGCTGCAGCCACATTACCCATGTCCCTGCTGTCTTCCTTTCTGCCTTTTACCCCTTGTTTTATAGGAACAAGGAATGTCAGAAGAAAAAAAAGGAAAAGAAAGAATGCAACCTTCTTTTGCTCACTAAATGAATTCCACCGTCCTGCTATTCTGGGTTAAATCTCCTGGTTCTCTTTCTATTTCCACACCCGTGGTAGCACTGCTCCCCTTCACTGCCTCCTACACCAAACTATCCTGTTGTCTGGGCCCCACCCACACCGTGTTATTTAATCTGTAGTTTTTGGGCATTGAGAGTTCACGGTGTTACAGAAATAATAAAACACTGTGCAAATATATAAGGAGTAACTCTTTTCTATAATAGTAAACATCTGCCTGGTGGGGCATGAGGGAAAGTTTGTTATAAGTGAAATTGAGCCTGGGCCAATCATGAATACAGCATAAAAGGGATTAATAAATCCCCAAAATCACAATGAGAAAGCACAGACTTCATATTACTTAAGCAGAGAGATCCTAAATCCCACGCTAGAGGTGTATATAATGATAGGTTATTAAATCTCCAAGCTACTTCTGTATCCAAGCTACTCCAAGCTTCTCTGGGGACTGGGATCAAACATTACTCTACAGCAAATGGCCATCTACTGTGATGTGTGATGTTCAGCAAAGAGACAGCTCAGCAGCCCTGCTCTTTACTGAAGTGCATTCAGGGCAAACAGTCCCACGGCTTTGTTCCACAAGCCGATTAAGAATTGAATGCAATTTCCTAAGTGAGACGTCCTCAGTTGCCATTACATTGCCCTTCTGTCTTCTTGGTTTAAATTGAACAGGATGTTTATTTTATGAGTGAAGAAAAACTGAAAATGGTCTTCAGGATGAACTGGGAAATATACAAAAATCAAATAAAAACAACAGCAATGCAGTTGTTCATGCGTCTGCCTAGGAAAGTCTGCTGTGTAACTAACACTCAACTTCCTTTTGAAAGATGATAGACATCAGATTACATGTCAAGGAGATAATTTACTTGTAGGATTAAAAATAGTCCTGCCTTACTCTTTACAGTCTGCTTTAATGCATTCCAAATTCTTCACTTCATGAATTGTCCCTATTTTCTTGCCACCTCCACTTTCTGGCATGGCAGACAGATTTCAGCTCGGTCCTCATTGGAAACGCCAGATCATAGTGCCATGGCAACCAGTGCTGTAGCTGGATCCTTCCAAGGATGCCACCCCCACAGATTCTTCTAACCCGTGACTATTTCTCATAGTTTCCTGCTCCTCCAAAAGGCAGGACAGATGGCCAAGGCCCCAGAGTGCACAATAGTGGACAGTTGCTTGAGGTCTGATGTGATCAGAGGGGACCACTTTAGAGGTCAATGTGCATTTTGAATTTATATGCTAACATCCATTTCATATTTAAAAATGGAAGTTTGCAAATTTGTGCTGTATTTTTCATTCAGTCATCTCTCTACTTTTTACAAGTGATATTTATGAAAAACATTTCCAAAGTAATGTATTTCTAGGTTGGCCATTTAAATATTAGCTCTGCTTCCTCATCTTGATTCCTTGAGGTACAAATTAGTTACGGTTAATTGACCTCAAGTTCTGTGTTCTATGACAGCAAAATTACAAACACATATGTACACACATGCAAAGAAATAAAATACTCTCTGGAAAGCAAAGGAAAAAATGCACCTTTCAACACATCTGAGGCTTCACCAACACCTTGCAGTTGGAATTCCATTATTACTGCTACATACTTTCCACTTAGAGAGTCCACAGACTCTATTTTTATGGATGAAAAGGTGGTTGATTTGTTGACTTATTTAAACTTGGATTGTTAGTTTGGGGGTCTACTAGATACAACTTTTGCATTCATTCATCGGTGTATGTGTTGGATAATATTTACTGAGTGCCTGTATGTCAGGCATCATCTCGGCTCTGAGGATATATATGTGAATAAGCAATATCAACAAAAATGTCTTTTCTTGTGTACCTATATTCTGTAGGGGAGCTGTAGAGAAGTATAAAAGCTTGATTGCAGTTATCGATTAGGAGAACAATTGGGTTCCAGTGATGTCACTCACACTGAGTTATTATGTGACCTTGGTTTAATCCCAGACTCTTGCAGGAAGAGTTTTTCTTGTTTGTAAAATGAAAGAGCAAGACATGATGATGTAGTACTCTAGGCTGCTTGCAAGTGTATTTTTTTTTCTTGCATCAGATAATGCAACTGGTAGCCTTAGGCATCTTAATTTGAAGAAAATTATGTGATTGGTGGATCTAGTAATTTTGTCTGTGGTCATTTAATTATTCATGCATTTAATAAGTATGTGATGCGTGTCTTCTATATGCATAGCAACTGTGTTTAATGAATCAGCTGAATGACACAGCTGAGTGATTGTCTCCTCATAGTCTGACTGAGGAGACAATCATTGGAGAAACTGGCAGAACTCGGGTGGAATACATGCTGTACTTACTAGCAGTTTGAAGACGTGCAGTGGGACACAGGCCGGCATACAATTGATTCTGCCTGTGTGGTTTAGTTAGGGCTTACAATGGAGGAGATGTTTGTCCTGGTTACCAGGGGTTATAAAGGTAGAACAGGTGAGAGAGGGACTTTCAAGAAGAGAGAGCTGCGAGTACAATAACGTGGAGATGTGAAAGGGCAACGTGTTATGAAGGGCAAAGGAAATAAAAACTTCCTTTAAGATCAGACTTCGGGGGTCAGCATCCAAGGTGAGTGAGGGAAGATATGAAAGGAGATATAGTGAAGGAGGTTTAATAGGGAATTTTAACTTTTACCATTAAGATAAGGAGCTTGAACTGAAGGTTTTTCTGGGTCCAGGTAATGGTATTAATTTTTCTGATAAGGTTACTTTCATGTTAGCTACAATGTAAAACTCTTAAGATTATTTTAAATAGGTTGTATATTTTGTACATACAAAATATGTCATGAAGTTACCAGAAGAATTATCAAATTTTCTTATTTATGTGCATCATTAGTTAACTAGGATGAATTAGATGGGATATAAGCAGTGAATGGATTCATTTTTCTTTAGTCTCTCAAGCTTTAAAATATTGCCTAAAATTCCCTTTTCCATCCCTTGAAAACTTGGAATCCATGCAGATGTCAATGCTTTCAGTCATATTCAGCTACAAAGATAGTCTCATTTTGATAATTCAATCCACTTTTAAAGTAATAAAAGTCCATTCCAATCTTAATGAAAATTTCAATCCCCATTCTAACTTTTTTCTTTTTTCTATTTTTCTTTAAAAAAATTTATTTTCCTGTTGTCTATGTCCATCAGTCTTTTCTCCTTTTTGCTCAATTACTCCACCCCCTAACCTCCCCCGACAACTAGCTGTCACCCTGCTCTCCATCTATGAGTCTGTCCCCATTTTCCTTGTTAGATCAGTTTGTTCATTAGATTCCACATATGAATGAAATCATATGGTATTTGTCTTTCTCTGACTGGCTTATTACACTTAGCATAATGTTCTCCAGGTCCATCCACACTGTCACAAAGGATAAATTTTTCTTCTTTTTATGTCTGAGTAGTATTTCACTGTGTAAATGTCCCACAGTTGTTTTACCCACTCATCTATTGATGGACACTTGGGCTACTTCCATTTCTTGGCAATTGTAAATAACACTGCATTGAACATAGGGGCGCTTATGTTCTTTTGAATTAGGGTTTTCGGTTCCTTTGGATATATTCCCAGAAGTAGGATTGCTGGGTCAAAAGGCAGATACGTTTTTAATTTTTGAGGTATCTTCATACTGCTTTCCACAGTGGCTGCACCGATCTGTATTCACACCAACAGTGCAAAAGGGTTCCCCTTTCTCCACATCCCCGCCAGCACTTGTTGATTTACTGATGATAGCCATTCTGACAGGTGTGAGATGGTATCTCATTGTGCTTTTAATTTGCATTTCTCTGATGATTAGTGATGTTGAACATCTTTTCATATGTCTATTGGCCAACCCCATTCTCACTTTTAAACATCTTTCCTTACCTCCAATAAGCCTTATCCATGAAATGGGAAACTTCCATGGGGAAGAAAATGTGGACAATGATCTTCCTCTGTGTTTTATGTGTATCTTGATTCTTCGGGGTTTTAGCTGAGGAGGAGGATTAAGAGGAAAAGCACAGAAGTCACTAAAGTGACGCTCTTGTAATTTTCCCTTTACTCTGTGTCCTCTATTAGGCCAATATTAAATGTCTGGGTCTCCTGTCGACCCAGATGTGTGTTCTTCAGAGCCTCTGCATGGACCACTCTACTGCTCCCTCTCTTAACACAGGTAATATGCTCTCAGTGGGACATTTTGTGAAGTTTTCTCTGTCTCCCACTTAGTAGACCTCCTTCTTGGGTGGGATCTCTTCAAAATGGCTCAAGTTCACTGTTTTCTATGACATACACTTTGTCATCAGAAAACGTGTGCGTCTTTACCACACCAAGGAGACTTGTCTTGCTGCTGCTCTTTCTCCCCCACTCTGTAATCATGGGGTGATCCAGGGTTCTCCAGCATTCAGAATTATCCATGAAAGAAATGATATCTGGTCTCTTGCTTCAAATACACAACCACACTCTACCAGAAGTGTGACACTTTCCTCTAACTGTTCTGGGGAAGTCACCATGTTGAGCTTAGTAATTGGTATAGTTGGGTAAATAAATGTCCACCACGGGATTGAGTTACCAGCCCATTCTTGTTGACATCTATAGAGTCCAGAGTGTTTTTTTCTTGGAGGCTCTCCTTCCACCTAGTGAAGCTATGGGTGTGAGAGGCAACGACTCCATAGCAAGCTGAGAAAGAAAGGCATAGTGCTGCTTTTAAAAGAATCCCCTAGATGGAAGTAATGGTAGAAGAACAAATTCAGGTACCTCATGGAAATTCATTGAAGAGATGAGGAGTATCTAGTAACTTCTTAGAATCTTCCTTTAGAAAGTAGAAACATCTTTCGTTGCCCTCAGTTTTAAAGATGTGGCTAAAATTGTGAGAAACCAGAAAAAATAACATTCTGTGACAAATGCTTCTTGCATTTTCCTAGTGTATTTTATTTTCTTCTTAGTATTACATAATGTGCACCTGGACAATTCTTGCCTACCTGCTAGGATAATGGAAGACCATGAAAAGCTAGGGGTATAAGAAAGTGGAGCAACATCTTGCAGGGAGCCAACTGTGATAAAGGCAATATTAATCAAAGTGAAAACCCAAAAGAAATGAGCCACTTTGGGGATATTAGACTGAGCTGCAGTCACAACCACCCTTTCCCATTTAGGAAAACTGGGCTCTGTTTCATCAAAGGAAGTTCTTACTTGGAAAATACTCCCTTATAATGCCAGTCAAGTCATTTCCATACTGTATATCTTAAAACCTTTTTGCTATTTAAAAAAAAACAACAGATTTTCTACTCTAATCCTAGAATTTATATGAAATCCAAATATCAAAAACCATTTTTATTATACTATTTCATAAGCTAATAATGCCTTTTTACATTCTGGTATCAACTAAGGAACATGGTGACAGTTTGACTTCCTAATAATCTGTAAATTTGCAGGTAGTTAAGGCATGATCAGCAGCCCTGGTGTCCTCAATATCAGACAATTCTGACTTGAACAGTTCTGTTTCTCTGTGTTCTTGATGTACTCATTGAGCTGCTGTTGAGACTGCGTCTCTCTAGCTAGTTTCTGTGAAGTGAAGCAACACCTGTGGGCTTGTGAGAAGGGCAGCAGTGGATCCAAAGAACACAAAGAGAGGACTGAGAATTGAACAATTCAAATACAATTTTAACTTTATAAATGATTTTTGGAAATAATTTGATGCCATACATGTTATATTCACATACAAAAAGATCCAGGATTCAAGGATGAGTTTGGGATAAATGCCTGCCACAGCTATACTTCTCCATTCAGAGTCATTCACGCTAGGGAGTTCTTATTGTAGGCTTTCATATTGTAACAGATTGTAAGGCTTTCATATTGTAACAGATTGTAAGTCATCACTTTTAGATGTGAAGATAGAGAAGAGGCATTGAGCACGCTGCATTGCCACATGTGCATGGAAATCAGTTTGTTTATACTAATGGTTAAACATGGAAACACTAGAAGAATTGCATGTGTTTGTCCTTGGCTTTACTGAGTGTCTGGCTCCAAATTTTTTGTTATGGATAAAGCTTATCTAATAGCATTTATCCAAATGGAAGGTACTTTCTAGTATAAGTTTCTTAACTCACAAGTGATGTGTAGCAGATGTGGTTTAATTCCAAAGGAGTGAATTAGGCATGATATGTGCCTAGAAATATTTCTCTCCTCTTCTTTCTCTCCTCTTCCTTATCCCTTGTGGCAGCCTAGTATACTTGAAGGAATAGGGATTTTGGAGACAGGGCTAGATTCTAGTTCTGATACTGCCATTTAATTTTCCATCATGTTAGTTACTGGACCTCTTTGAGTCCCAGAATCATCATCTGTAAAATAGGAAACATAGTAATTTAGCTTTTGTGGCTGTGAATACATATATCATTTAAACCTCAGGGATATTTTGTGAGGCCACTACTATTATTATCTTCATTTTATGTAGCAGAAAATAGGACCTAAAGGGACTTAAGTAACTTGTCAAATCACACAACTTGTAAATGGAAGAACTCTGGTTTGAATTTGTGTCTTTCTCTCTTGAAAGCTGTGGCCTCAACTATGATGTATAGCTCGAATACCTCTTTTTAAGAAGAAAAATAATTTTGATATAATACACCCTTGATGAAATTATTTTAGAGAAGATTTTTTAGTTAGAGCTTCATTTGTGGTAAGTTGAGTGAAATCCAATTCAAACCAGATAAACAGTTAGGAAGAATCATCAAATGGCAAATGGGGTAACAAAAGGGCCAGATGACCTGCAGGTCTGTACTCAAGGGTGAGGAACAAAGACCAGAATAACATTAGCATCTACCATCAGCTCCTCGTCTTTGCTAGTTTCAAAGCATAGCCTTTTTTAGGACTGTCTGTATGGTGAGAAGCTGGTATCGCTGGAGATACAGATTTTTACTCTATGATAGAGAAGAGTGTCTTCTGTGAGGTTTCAGCCAGGTGCACTCTGGGGAAGGAATCTAATTGGCCTGCCTTAGGTCGCATGATAGTTCTTGTCCAATCAGTAGGACGAAGGCACTGTGTTTACTAAGGTTTTACCAAGGCTGGGTCATTTGATTATTCTATGGCTAGGGAAATGGATTCTACTTTGAGAAGAAGAAAGGAAAAGCAGCATAGAATAACCAGACATTAGCAACCACAGAGTACTTAAATAAATCATACTAATATTATATACAGTTGTGGATAATGTAAACTTTTAAATTATTTTCTAAAATCTAAAGATTTTTTCCAGCTTTTTCTTTTTTGTTCTTGAGTGTATCTTTAATATGAGTAAATTGCAGATGAAAAAAACCCTCTTAATTTATAACTTGTAATAATCTTAAAGCATTTTATTCACCTGATGTTGGACAATGCATGTGTTAATTTGTGTAACTGGAAACGTCCCTGAGAAATGTCTTTCTATTTTGGCTAGAGAGAGAAGAGAACCAACCACGCGGTACAGTCACTCTGAATGTCTAAACCAGACAGACATCACGGGGGCTGGTGCTGTTTGCTTCCTGTTATAATGTCATATATTAACAGGCAGAGAGTGGGAGAAGCTGGCAAGCTATTCAGACAGTCTCATTGTGTGGTACCTGGGAGAGTTAATCAAAAGTCATATAATTTAATGAAGTAGTTATATTTACAATAGTACAAAATATATCAAACTGCAAATGACTTTGATATATCTGACTAGGTAGGCAAACAAAATCAATATTTAAAACGATAAAATGCAAACAGTCTATCTTCATATTAACAGTCTCAAAGAAGCAACAGCTGTTACATTAGTTATCACTTTCTAGATCCAACAAAGTATTGTCATTTAATTTCTTGGACCCATATTTGCTTGGCTGAGACATTGTCATATGATTGAAATCCTGTAAAATTTGGCTGTACGACTAACTCCAGGTGCAAAATTTTACACTAAGCCTCTATTCCCTTTTGAATTGAGATTCTTCCCAACTAAGGGTATTCTCAGGCAATGAAAGACTTTAAGACACAGACCTTCTTGATGAATTTCACTTGGTTCCTGGACTTCCAAGTGTAGAGGTTGAAAATGCACTGAGCGTTGTGGACCAAGATATTAGCATCTTTCTGGAGTTTCCATTTTCATTATCACTCTCTATTATCCTTTAATATCTATTTTGTTTTTCCAAGCATTAACAGCTTAGAACCATGGAGTGAAGAAGATTTTTAGTTTTGCACAAGAACCGATAAGAGCTTAGGGAATATTATGAAGCTGACAAAGTATGGGGGACACACACATGCACCCCCACACATAAGTGTGTACACACACAAGCATGTATACATCAATAACTGTATACAGATGTTTTTGTCAGTACAAAATTTTCCAAAAAACTCCCCAGTTTATTCATGCCACCCATCTTTATTGCAGGTCAAGTTTTAGAAGACTAACCTTTTGCACACTAGAATCATACAATCTTGTGGAAAAATCAACAGCACCCTTACCTACCTGGATTCCCATGCCCAACAGCATCAGCTCTGTGGTTCAAGGGTAGCCCTAACATGTTCTATTCTTCGAAATCAACTCTTACCCTCTAATTCTCTATTAAAACCAAGACTTTTTAAGAAGCTAAGAGTCACTCCTTAAAGGACTACACAGAAGTTAAGAAATCATTTAGCCACTCAAAATTATGTATTGAATATTAGCATTTTAGGTACCACTGTGAAAAAGATGAGTTTCCTGAAACACTTGAATTTTAGGAGGGAGAGGCCAGAACAAGCTAACACATAAATAAATATTTCAGATTTATAATGCTATGAAAAATAACTGATATATTTTTACAACCCTGAAAGTGCTTAAATTAAAACATTTGTTTGCTAAATTAATTCATTCTAGAGTACTTAGAAATTTATGTGGGGATTGAGGCTTAGCACCCTTTTAGGTTAATTCCTCTGCTTGCCATTGCATTTTGTTTTTAGCAGTTGGGCTTTTCTTTTTAATTTTGTTTATCAAAGGAAGGGTGCGGGCTGGCCATTTGACTGGAGGGCCAGATAGAAAGAGAACCATGGCTGAAAAGGGAGCCAGCAACTTGTGGGTGTCTAATGTGTTTTATAGCAATGTTTTTACCCTGTGTTTTCTTTAAATGCAGACAGTACAAACAGAAAGGAAAGGAGAAGAGCAGGGGAGGAGTTTATGGCCTGAATAGGTAGAAGTGTCATGTGGGAGTTAAAATATGTTCAGCAGCTGTCCTTGGAGGGGGGTGGGGAACAGGTTCAGACTTTATAAAATTTGATGTTGAAGTCATTGTACACATCCATATCTTGACAGCTTGTTCTATTCTTCATCCACTCAACTAGCTAGAGCTGAGATGAAAGAACATATTTGTTAGAATTTGCGATACTAGTCTCAAACTGGGCGGCTGCCCTACAGTGGTCCCCTATAGTTTCCTGTACCCTATGTCCCTGTTATAGAAATATGAATTGTATTTAATGACACACACAATTTTATTCTGCACACAATCTAATTCCGTAACAAATGTTTTAACTTCAGGGACTGAGAGGGAGAGTAAGAGAAACACCAGGAAACAGTTCAAGGAAAAAAAAACACACTGAAGAGTTTTTTAAGAGAGGAGATATGATCGAAACATCCAAGGGGCCCAAAAAGGTAAGTGTTTATCTGGTTATGTGAAGCCATTGGTGACATTGGCAAGAGCAATTTCATTAGAATGATGGTGGTGGCAGCAGCTGAATTTCTGTGTGCTAAGTGATCTCTGAGGAAGTTGTCAGCAAAAGAGCCCACTCTTCTGTGAATTTGGGGTGCTTAGGAAGGACAGAGGTCGACAGTGTCAAGAGAAGGTCTTTATACGTTGGGAGAGGTTTGTGCATGGTGTTAGGCTGAAGGGAAAGAGCCAATGAGGAGAAGAAATCAGAAATATAGGATCTAAAATAAAAATTAATTAAAAGGGCAGAAGGGAGCAATTCGAGGCATAGACAGAGGGTGGCCTTGCATGGGAGGAAGAAGATCTTTCTCTTAGTGGCCAGAAGAAAGCTGATCAAGATGCTCTAAGGACACGTTAGATTGTAACAGTAACTTAGTGGAGATCTTACCAGATGGCCTTCGTAGAATTCAGGATCATCTTTGAACAAGGAGTGGAGCAAGCACAAGGGCCTGTTATGGAGCTTAATGAGAACAGATGCAGTTTGAATTAAGGATTGAAGATATTAGAGGAGGGAATTGATCTCAGATTAGAGACTATGAATCGCAGTAGCACAAATCCGGGTTGTTGCATGACTTTCTCCATAAGTGTTCAGTCTTTGGGTCCATGAGCAGAGAGGGCTGTTTGTAACATTGATCTAGAGTTAAGAGTTTACCAGGTAGGGAAATGGAAGGAATAGGGAGATTATGGATTTAATGAAGACTAGAAGCAGTGTGGGTTCACTCAGATGATTTACCTTGGGGCTCATGCTGGGTAGGAAAGAATAAGCAAGCAAATGGTCTAGGGTTTGGAGTATTTGAAAAAATGTTGACTAGAACTGGACTATGACATAATCCTCAGTGTAGTCCTGGAAGTGTAACTGAAGTAGATTAGAAGGGGTCAGGAATTCTGAGAAGGAATAGGTACAGGATAGAGTTTCAGATATACATAGAAGAGCATTCAGAGTATGACTGTAATAATGGAAAGAAATTCCACAGCTCCAGAGGAATTGAAAGTAGAATCAATAGCTGGAGGCACACGGGGATGTTTGTGTAGCACAGAGAAGGGAAGTGGAGAAGCTGGGGTGGCTAATATTAAAGATTACTTATAGGAATGAGAGTGCTGTTTGCTCATTAATAATCTTGAATATCATAATTCTAGCAAAAAATAACTCAGAGTAGAACTCTTCAAGGCCCAAGGAAATATTGTGCTATTCTCTAAGAATTAGTGAGGGCTCTGTTCTTGGTAGTATATGTTAATTGTTCATTTCTATTTGGCTTTTCTGCATTACACAGGTGGGCTATTTAAATCCAGGTTCGAGATTCCTGATTCTCAGAATTCATAACAAGCTATATTTGAGTCCTGGACTTAAAATCAAACTATAGGTTTTCATCAAGTATAATTTTGGGAGGAAGGGAAAATTCTATCTTCTACTTCCTGTTGTTCTTTGATTCTGTTTATCCTTGGGCAAAGACTTGTTGGCCATATGAATTTGTTTTGAAATTCTTCTTCCTACTGGTATTCATTAATGTGGGAGATGTTACAGTGGAAAATATAGCTTGTACAAGCTTTTGACAGAGATTACTAATTGGTATTATCTTTTTTATAAAGAAGTTGCTTGCTACTATTCCATTTGGAAACCATGTCATGGTTAATATGGAAGTAATTTTGTGTGTGATTGTTAACTTACACATGGTTGATGCCTACAGAAAAGCACTCATGTCATTCCTCTCAAGTTCACATGCCAATCTCATGGTCTTCTGCTCTGACCTGAAGTAAATCACTTAATTACTGTGCATTTCAATGTTGCCAGCTGTGAGTATATAGCTTAGCAAATAGAAGACCGAGTGAGAACGGAGGGGATTGCTTGAATGTAAGCCTACCATGACATTAATGGCTTCGGACAAGTCATTTGCACTTAAAAAGAAAAAAAGAAAGACTCAGTTTCTTCCTGGAAAAAAAATAGCATTCTCTCTCATTTCTACAAGAAAATGATAAAGTTTTAGGTATGTAACAATATTTGTAATACATTTGAACTGTGTCTACATGGTGGCCAATATGTTTCCAAAGAATATGTTGATGAATAAGGTAATGAACAAAAGCGTCAATGTGGAAACTGAATCCATCAGTCTCCTTGTAATTTTACTATCTAATTTGTATCCTTGTTTCAAGTATTTGATTATGTAATAATAACATGATTAAAATACAGAATCAGGGAAAGTTAATTGCAAGCGAATAATTTTTGTTTCTATTTACATACTACTTTTATAGGAATTTGCTTATGTTAAAAAGTTTGTCTCAAGTAGGATGACATATTTTCCTAGTGTCTACTGAGTGTAAAACATTCATCAGGCAATGTCCTAGGTCCTGAATAATCCATAATAGAATGCTATAGTCTCTGATTTCCTAAGTTTATTGTCTAGTGGTATCAGTCCATAAGTCCAAAAATTTTGATATGTGTATTATAAAGTACTCATGAAATATATTTTGTGTTTTAACAAGGTATAGACCTTTTAGACTTTTAAAAAATAGACTTGATTTTTTTAGAGCAATTTTAAGCTTTTAGCAATATTGGGTAGAAAGTACAAAGAGTTTTTGTGTAGCCCCTGCACCTGTGAAAGCATATTCCTCCACCCCGAACATCCTGTACAGCGTGGTACTTCCGGTATAATCCATGAACCAACACTGATATATCATTATTTCCCAAAGTTTACATTAGGGTTCACTCTTGGTGTTGTATGTTCTATGAATTTTTACAAATATATTGTATAATCACATGTACCCACCATTATCATAAAATACACAATAGTTTTACTTACTTAAAAATCTCCTGTAATTTAATGATTATCCCTCTCTCCCTAAAAACTCTTGCAACCACTGATCTTTGTTTTTAAATCCCCACCTGAGGATATGTTTAATATGTTTACTGATTTTAGAGAAAAAGAGAGGGGGAGGGAGAGAAAAAGAGAGAGAGAAAGAGGGAGAGAGAGGGAGAGAGATGAGAAAGAAGTGTCAATAGATTGCCTTTCATATGCAACCCACAACCTAGGTATGTGCCCTGACTGAGGATTGAACCCACAACCTTTTGGCATATGGGACAACAGTCCAGCCAACTGAATCACTTGGCCAGGGTGAAACCACTTATCTTTTTATTTTCTCCATAGTTTTGCCTCTGCTAGAATGTCATATACTTGTATAATATGTAGTCTTTTCAGATTAGCTTCCTTCTCTTAGGCATATGCACTTAAGGTTCCTTTATGTACTTTCATGGTTTACTAGCTCATTTACTTTTATTGATAAATAATATTCCCTATCTGGCTGTACCACAGTTGATTTACCCATTAACCTACTGAAGGGCATCATGGTTGCTTACAAGTTTTGGCAGTTATGTGTAAAGCTGCTATAAATGTCCATGTGCACGTTTTTGTGTGGATGTAAGTTTTCAGCTCATTCGAGCAAATCACCAGGGGCATGATTGCTCAATTGTACGGTAAGAGTATGTTTAGTTTTGTAAGAAACAGACATCTTCTAAAGTGACTGTGCTATTCTGCATTCCCACCAACAATGATGAAAGTGTCTGTTGTTCTACATCTTTGTCAGCATTTGGTGTTGTCAGTGTTTGAGATTTTGGTCATTCTAATAGGTGTACAGGGCATCTCGTTTTAATTGTTTTGGGCCTTTCACTGATATCATCTCATTAATATTATAATAAAGCATAGCTTGAAGGATTAGTAGGAATTTGCCCAATGGAAAATGAAGAATGCAGTTGGGAGAGGATGAAAGGCCGGGACATTCCAGGCAAAGGGAGATTTTGTGAAAAGGTTCATGGATGAAAGAGAACATGGTACATAGTAAGGAGTTCAGGATGTGGTATAGAGTTAATAAGGAGGAGTGAGTATTCAGAGGTAAGGACATATATTTAGGTAGAGGCCAGATTTAGACAACACACAATTTATGTTGGATTTTATTTTATCAAAGATGAGAGGACTTAAATAATTTTAAGTTGGGTTACCAGATAATTTTAAATAGACAATCTTGATTGATCTATATGTATATACATTTTGCAAAATCGCATAGGAAAACCCAAACAGATGAAGAAATATTCTTCTATTTTTAAGAAATGCATATTGGATTTGTTTAAAAACACTTCAGTAATATGAAATTTTTAAAAAATAAAAAAGGTATATAAAGTGTAATACAATATTGATAATTGTAGACTTGTAATGGGCACATGAGGGTTAGTCATACTATCTCTCTACTTTTGTGTATGTTTGAAAATTTTTAAACAATTTTTAAACAATTAAAAAAACAACAAATACAGAATATTTAGCATTGACAACATTGATAAGCAATGAATTCCATGATTAGATTTAGATATAATTAGGGTCATCCCTGTGACAGATTGGCACTGAATAGGAATGCAGCCCAGACGAGTTTGAAGTATGTAGCAGTACTGCACATGAAAAGTGCTGCGGGCCTTAACTGGTGAATTGTAAGTGTGGGGATGATGTTTATACCTATAAAATTTATGACAACTCCTGAAAGACAGTGGAGGACTAAAGTCTAGAAAACCACAATATTTGACTGTTACGAACACAAATAAGCCATTAAAAGACTTGAGGTGGAATAACTTAAAAAAAGGTGGGAGGAAATTGGGAAGCAGCGAGGCTGTTGAATGAAAATGCATATGAATTTGTCAGTATGACTGAATTTCACAAATTAAAACTTGATCTAGGCTCTAGGTTGTAGACAAAGTTCTCTAATTTTTTTTCAGAGTTAATAGTTTTTTTCTTGTTCAGGATTATTTTCTGACTGTTATTTCTGTGTCATATTATTATTTCAAATAAAAGTTTGCAATTTATTTATTTTAGGGTAAGATTCTGTTTTTGAGGCCATGGCTCAATAAAGAAAATAAACTTCAGATCAAAATGCAGAAGTCTAGCCTTCATGTCACGTTCAGAACATTTATTATTTAGCTATAAATAACTCATCACTGAAACATATTTTTGAATCAAAGTTTATTAAATCAGATAAATAGAATTATTTAGTACTTTGATTATCAGATCAATCAAATTTGTTTTCCCACTGTTGATATCAAAATATCATTTAGTCAGACTAAAAACTAGAAAAATAACAACAAGCCTTGTTGCAGTTAATCTCAGGTTGATGTGCTTTTAATAATAATATTACCAATTAGTATTTATAAATGTATGCTGGGTATTTGCCATGGGTCAAAAACCATTCATGCTTTGTCTCTTTAATTCTTATAACTCTTCTTCAAGGTGTGTAATATTTATTTAAACCTATTTTTATAGATGATAAATTGATAGATGAAGATACTGAAATCCTGGGAGATTAAAGAATTCACCCAGTTACACAGCCAGCAAGTGGCTGAGCAGGAATTCGGTCCCAAGAGACATGACTGTGCATCTCACACTCACTGCACTAAGTGTCATGCACTTATGTTATACTGCATGAACTTGTTGTTTGGGGTATACATGTAGGTTTTAGGATATTCAGTCATGCAGTGCATAACCAGAGAGAGTGAGCATAGATAGACTTCACCAGAGCCTCTGGAGATTGATACTGTACCTAGGTTTTCAGCTAACATTCACTAATTGAAGATAGAGTTTTCGTAAATATTTTGGGGGTTTAGCACAAATTTCAAGGGAAAACAAGGATAATTATGGACATATGATAAAAGTGATTTATTTGAAAGTAGAAATTAAAATAGCCAGTATTCGAGGTTCTTTCTTTGTAATAGAATTTTAAAAATGAGTTGGGTGTTCTTAAATTTTTGTGACAGTTGGCATTCTCCCAAAAGTTTTAAAGGAACACAAGGATAAAATTATGAAAATAGTAGTTGAAATGCATAGCAAGAGTTCACTGTACCTAAATATAGGTAAGCTATTAACATAATTTTTTTTCTATAGCAAGAACTGGAAGAGTGATCCAGGAAACCTGGACTCACAACTGTTAAATCTCATTTGTATGATGATAAGGATTTAGGTCAGTTTGTGGTGCTCCAGGCTGGATGCCTCTGAGGTTCACTGCTCTCTTCTGGGAAGAATCAGAATGCCAGCCAGGCTCACAGCCACCTCAGAGGGGCTCCTCAGGCATAGGTCACCGTGCTTTGTGCCAAGAGACCCTGCCAGGTAAATCATGGCTGACGCCAGGAAGCGGACCCTAGGCTAGATCCACAGGGAAGTGGAAAGGGGAGATCGTGAGTACCAGCAGAAGTATAGAATCAAACCTGTTCCCAATTTCTCCCCATCTCCCAATGTGGGCTCATGCTTATTTCTACACAGATTACATATATAATTCTTTCATTCATTATGCAAGAGATCTTTGTCTTACTTATGTCCCCTCTAAATGTCCATTTGTTTCATTTTTTTCAAGTCCTCGTCATTCCTTATGGCCATCTCAGTTCCACTTATCAATGAAGTTTGCAATAACCACTCTGATTTTTTAGATATATAAAAGTCACCTCAAACTTGACATGTTCCAAACCGTCTCCTACTCCTCCAATAATGCATTGTTCCCCTAGTCTTCCCATCTAGGTTGATAACAACTCCATTCCATTTTCCCAGGTCCTAAACCTTGAGGATCAGCCTTGATGGCTCCTTTCTCTTACATTTTATGTTCAATCAACTATAAGCTCTGTCTTCAGAATATACTCAGGATATAGTTACTTTTCGACCACCTTCCCTACTACCATTCTGGTGAGGCCTCCATCATCTCTTACCTCAATTATTGTGATAACTTCCTAACTGACATCCCTTCTTTTGTATTTACTCCCATCGGCAGCCAGTGTGGTTCATTTAAATATGTCAGATTCTGTCATTCCTCTTCTTAACACCATCGAATGGTTTCTTAAGCAGAATGTCGGTTAGAGTCCTTACATTGGCCTATGAGGCCCTCCACAGTTGGTCTCCAACTCTGCTTCAACCTCTCTAATATTAGTACTTTCTTCCTTAATTCTTTGCTCTACTCACAGTTTTCTTTGCTATTCTGTGAATGTGCCTGGCATGCTGTCTCTGTCTGGAACTCTTCTTCAGGAAGAAAAAGAGTTCAAGTCATTTGCTAAGCCTCACCCTAGTGAGAAATTCCCCATCTGAAAATGCATCATACATCCATGCCCTCAGCTCTACACTCCCTCTCCCCATCATCTACATTATTTTTCTCCTTTGTACTTTTATTATCACACTATATATTTTATTTGGTGTGTCTAAGTAGTGGAAGTATGTATGATTTAACATTTTTATAACTTCTACATTTTCTCAGTGTTAAACAATTAGCAAACTGAAAGGACAGAGGAATCACTGCGGGCTCGCAGAGTGAGGAAAGGCCTCGTGGAGGAGGAAAGACTAACACTGTGTCCTACAAGCTCTGTAGGCTGCACTAGACGATGGGGAGAGGGCCTTCTAGGTCAAAATAAAACATTTGCGAAAGGCGGAGGGTACCTCATGCATGGCATATTTAGGGGCAGGCGGGGAGGACAGCGGCCAGGCTAATTTCCTCCTTTATCACCAAATGTAGAGCGTGCAATTGGGAATGTATCATACCAGGCACAGGAGTGTGATTTTTGTTACGAGTAGTTTTTGAAAAGAAGAATGCTATGAAGAAGTGAATGGCAGAATTAGTCTTCTAAATTCTTGTAGTCTTCTCCTCTTTTTCTGATGTTCCCATGTAACATCAGAAACAATTTGAAACATCTCTCAGTACTTCACTGCTCCTAAATAACTTATTTTATGCTATAATAGAAGTATTTGTTTCATTGAAGTGACATTAATTATCTATTTCTGTTGTCAAGATCTAATATTCTAGCCCTGGTTAGGTTGTTCAGTTGGTTGGAGGGTTATCCCATATACCAAAAGGTTGTGGGTTTGATCCTCTCGTTGGGGCACCAATGAGAGGCAATTGACCTGTTTCTCTCTTACATCAATGTCTCTCTCCCTGCCCACCTACAATCCCTCCCTCACTTCCTCTCTCTCTAAAATCAGTAAACATCCTTGGATGAGGGCTAAAATAATGACTATAATAATAATGATAATAATAATAGTAACAATAAAGATCTAATTCTAGCCATTTCAAGTAGATTTTTTTCTTCAAATATTTTTAAATGGAAAGAAAAAATGAATATGAAAATTATTAATCTGGAAATAAAATTTTGCAGATTTAGAAATATAAAGAATATTAACATTTTGCTCTGTTTGGCTGATGAAGTATCGAGGGATTTCTATTACAAATGATTACTTTATGTTGATTGTTCTCAGTCTCACTTGTGTCGCTGTGTAACCATGAGTAGAAGATACCACCTTCACAATCGGTTTGTCATCTGTAAAGGTGTCCTTCCCATGTGTGAACGTGGCTCCGATTCCAGCACTTAGCTGTGTCGGTTAAGGTCAGGTCAGCTCCTCATACGGAAACAAGAAAAGATGAGACAGGAATACCTCCATGCTATGATTCTGTGCCCTTCCCACCCTGAACTGCTACCTTTCTAGGGAAAGGTCCCCAAACATGAAATAAAGCTTGCTTGACAGTAGTTAATTTTTTGTCAGGAGGGAAAATGATATGGTTGGGGAAAATTAGCACTTTCATGGTAGAATGTGCAAAGCATTTTCAGTCAGACTGAAGATTTTTTGGTACACAAAGAGCCAGTATTGTGGGCTTTAAAAAATAGTTAGGGTACTAGTACAAATGCAATTGATGTAGAATATCACTGCATGGGGTAGAGTTTGGGGGCTTTTTTTTCTGATTGACAGCTCATTCTATTCATAATGCTTCTAGAGATTTCCTGTGACTGCCTTCATCCAGAGAGCTCAGTCATTTCTAATATAATATGTACACTTCTGCCCTTGGATTTATGAAATAGAATAACAACTGAATGTGACTTTAGTGGGTTTATTTGCATTTCTGGGAGATTCTTCCTTTTTAACATAACAGAATGCCCAGACGTGGGTATACTAAGCCAAGCACTTCAATGTAAGGTGATGGAGTCTCAAATTAAAGGTAAATCTCTCAGGGAAAATGTACACTTAGAAAAGAAAAAGAACAGCAACTTATAAGACTGTTTAGAAAAGAAAGAGAAAAGCATCTTATAGGAGTGATTGTTTCATAGCATTTACTTTTCACTCATATGGGATTGCATGTGTATGGAGTGAGTGGCAGTGAAAAGGCAGGGTGGGGTTACTTTAGAGTCAGGGTCCAGTGGATCAGAGAAAGGACAAGGCACAGCCAGATACTTAAACTTTTTCTAAATTATTCTAGTTACAGGAGAGGACCCCGATGGAAATGGAAAGGGCGTCAGTAAGATTTCCACTTTGAGAGTGTAAATGGTAGAATTTTTGTCACCAGCACTCTGTGCCCTACCCTTCTTCCTCTCCAGCCATTTACCTGTTACACCCTATTTCAACCGCATTTCCATCATTTCAAATTCCACCTTCCACCTCTCCCGACCCTATTTTGTACTTCAACTCTCTGGACCCTCAGACCTCGCTTTGGTTTAGTAAGCTTACTTATCTTCTGTCCGCAGTTTAGACTGAGCAGCTAGGTTCTGGTGTGCAGTGTATCTCCATCTGGCAAACCTTGAGATGGTTTTCCCAAGTTGGTTTTCTGATAAGAGCTGGACAGGTGCCCTTTGATTGCAACCTGATGTGACCCTGACACAGTGTATCGGCAGCAGTTGCCAGTGTCCCCTTCCTGAAGAAACTTCACTCTTCACCATAGAAAACACCAATGGGTAATGGCAGCCACCAACAGTCCACACACAAAGGCCATATTTGGGTTTAACTTCTCCAAAGACAGTTACAAGAATGTAGTTTTATTTTTTTTATTTATTTTTTTGTTGCTTTTTAAAATATATTTTATTGATTATTCTATTACAGTTGTCCCATTTTCCTCCCTTTATTCCCCTCTACCTCCACCCCCCATTCCCTGCCCTTTATTTTTTGTTCGTAGGTCATATACATAAGTTCTTTGTCTTCTACATTTCCTATAGTATTCTTAACCTCCCCCTGTCTGTTTACTACCTACGATTTATGCTACTTATTCTCTGCACCTTTTCCCCCTCTCTCCCCCTCCCACTCCCCTGTTGATATCCCTCCATGCCTTATATAAATCCCTATAACATTTCATATAATAAAGGCTGGGTGATGATAAGCTCCTTGAACTTGACCTTATCTGAGAAGCACTTTATCTGCCCTTCCATTCTAAATGATAGCTTTGCTGGATAGAGTATTCTTGGATGTAGGTCCTTGCCTTTCATGACTTGGAATACTTCTCTCCAGCCCCTTCTTGCCTGCAAGGTCTCTTTTCAGAAATCAGCTGACAGTCTTATGGGAATTCCTTTGTAGGTAACTGTCTCCTTTTCTCTTGCTGCTTGTAAGATTCTCTCCTTATTTTTAATCTTGGGTAATGTCATTATGATATATCTTGGTGTGTTCCTCTTTGGGTCCAACTTCTTTGGGACACTCTGAGCTTCCTGGACTTCCTGAAAATCTATTTCCTTCACCAGCTTGGGGAAGTTCTCTTTCATTATTTGGTCAAATAAGTTTTCAATCCTTTGGCCTTCCTCTTCTCCTTCTGGCACCCCTATAACTTGGATGTTGGGATGTTTAAAGATGTCCTGGAGGTTCCTAAGCCTCTCCTCAGTTTTTTGAATTCTTGTTTCTTCATTCTTTTCTGGTTGGATGTTTTTTCTTTCTGTTGGTCCACTCTGTTGATTTGAGTCCCAGTTTCCTTCTCATCCCTATTGGTTCCCTGCAGATTTCCCCTCATTTCCTTTATACTATCCTTCATTTGTTCAAGTAATTGTGACAGTCTTTCTTCGAATCCTGTGAGCATCCTGATTACCAGTGCTTTGAACTGTGCATCTGATAGGTTGGCTATCTCTTTGTCACTTAGTAGTATTTTTTCTGGAGCTTTGATGTGTTCTTTCTTTCTTTCTTTCTTTCTTTCTTTCTTTCTTTCTTTTTTTTCACTTTATTGTTGTTCAATTGCAGTGGGGAGGGGGGTAAGGAAGGGAGGTGGGATTGGAGGGGAAGGGGAGGGGAGAGTATGAAGAATGTAGTTTTAAATATGTTGGGGCAGTACTTTCAGGTACAGATTACATTTCCCCCTAGCATTTCTTGTTACCTTATGAGAATTTCTGGTTTAGGGCAGTTAGACTCACAATAAGGATAGTACTAAATGAAGAAAAGAGTCAATTTTTGGCTTTTGAGTTTTAAACTAGATTTTTTTTGGGGGGGAGTCATGGTAGAAATAAACGTTTGAATTTTCAAGTAATCAGGACACAGAAGCTAAGCTATGTATTTTGAAGAGTAAATAAAGAGCCAGGCTACCATGGCTTCTAGTTAAATACAGACTCTATGGACTGAGGAAGGGAGAAGAGAGTGAAAGGAAATATTTGCTGTGAGAGGTTCCCTGAGTTTCTGTCTTTCCCACACTGCTCATCACAATCTTCTCTGGGGAGATAGGAGCCCTGGAGAACGTTGCGTACTTTAGACCACAAAGGATTTGTGGCTTTCCCTACCTGGGAGGAATCCACGAGGCAAATAGAGTCCATTCTCCCCTAGAAGGATGACTGTATTATTTAATTCTCAAAAGTAGGACATTCTTGAGGGAGGAAACGGCCTGGGAAAGTGCTGAATCTGGTAGAATGCTGAGACAACATGTGTCCACCAGAACATCCCAGGCAAACGGGCACTTGCAGCAACCCACTAACTCTATGAGGTAGCACAGCTGTCTCTGTGTAGGCATAGAATAGTGGTCGCCAAGACCTGGGGGAGGGGAGTTGGTAATGAGTTGTTATTCAATGAACACAGAGTTTCAGCTGAAATGATGAAAAAGTTCTGGAGATAGAGAGTGGCAATAATTGCACAACAATATGAATGGACTTAATGTCACTTAAAACAGTCGAAATGGCAAATTTTTTCGTGTATATTTTACTATAACAGAAAATTACTAAAAAAATTGTATGTAGTGAGTTGTTTGGTTGATAGGCCTGAATTCAAAGAACGTTTAGGCAAAAAGCTGTGTTTTTCATAAAGGTAGAAAATAGTTTATATCAAATTACATATAGCATAGGTACTGTTACCAATACATGATTATTTTCATATATACATAAAATTGAGAACATTTATGCCATCCTTTCTCTTTAGACATTGCATCTTTGGATTTTATCATTTTTATTCTATTCCTTACATGATACTTATTTTCATAGCAATTTCTGTATTATAGAAACTTAGATTTTCATTCATTTTTGGGTTGTTTGCAAGCATTCAGGAAACTGTAAATACAGTAACATAAACATTTCATTTTCAGATGTGTTTTATTTCCTTTATAGAAATGAGTTTGTTTGTTTTAATTTAATGTAATGAAAGACTGATAACATGCCAGATTTAGGAAAGAGTCTTCAATGTCAGCTGGTTCTATCTATCTCATATGTGAATCTTCCTTAAAACAGGCTCCAGGCCGGTGGAAATATTTGGGATTTGGACCTTGTTAGTTAGTGTCCATATGACTTTAAGCCCACATAGTTTTGGGAAAAATGCAGCTTTCTTATCTATAAAGTGTGGGTAATAACATTAACCTCATAGAGTTGAGGTGCCAGAGTTGTTTGCTTTGTAATACCTTCCAATTACATATAATAGCAAAAAAGTTGATGGGACTTGGTGCTTAGAAATTATATCATCTATCTATCCATCTATCTACCTATCATCTATATATCTAGTATTTTCTTCTATTCATTCTACTTATAAAACAACATTTAAGTATTAGAAAATGTAGAACACAGGAGAGGATAATGAAGAAAATTTAAGTAACTATCTGTTGAAATTTAGGGCAGCCCATATAGATAAATAATGCTATCACTCTCAGTTAACAAAATGTCCCCAACTCACTTATAATCACAGATACGATACTCCCCTCATTAATACATGCAGCAGGTATAGTTCAATAATCAGAAATTATGCATTCACTTGCAGCTGGCTCCAGCCTGTGGACAAGAAAAAGGGACTGGTTGGTTTCTGCTCTATTTCTTCCCTGCACATACTCCATCTGCCTGCGCTCTGCACTCCCCTGAGGAGTATGATTTTAGACATGAGTTAGAAACCAGTCTGCTCTTACCATGCCCTCACCCCATGCTCTCTGATGGTCACTTTGAGACCTTTCCACTTGACAGGTAGTAAATGAGGAGTGTCCCATTCTGTCCCTTTGCATGGCAGTATTATGGAGGGAAAAGGACACATGCCCCTGACAGCCTGCTCCAGATAATTTTTTTGCCAGTCTCCCTCTCTGCTGTTAGCCTTTCTAAGCCACTTTTGTAGGGAAGGGTCATGAAATCAATTCTCCCACATCCCTTTTATCAGGCGGTCCGGAGTGGCCCCGCCCCCTCCTTCTAAGGCTGGAAAGTTTGGCACCTGCTTCCTTAAAAACTGACACAGAAGGAGTCCAGTTACAATCAGTCCCTTAGGATACGTTGTAAAAAGTGGATTTCTGCATCTAAGAATATGATCATTTTAAGACTCTAGACATATGCTACCAAATGTCCACCTCCCCAAACAGCAATAGAATATTAATCGTACTCTCATTCTCACCACAGAATATTGAGAAAAGAAAAGTAGGGCAAATAAGAACAGGGGAGAGGATAAAAGCATGGGCGTGAGAAGAGAGGAGCCATATACCTAGGTAAATGGAAAGACAGGAGACGGGATAAAAGCTTTTATATAACTAAGGTAAATATATATCGAGTCAAGCACCGGCAAAAGTAAATATGATTCATCTCTGCCCTTTTCTTGGAATGAACAACATATTTAATAACTAGCCCTAAAAGTATTATTGAGAACTAGATTTATATAATTTTAGAACTCTTTCCACATAACATAGTACAATATAGAAGGCTTAATTCAGGTCAGAACAATGTTTGCAAAGGAAGTATGGAATGGCAGAAAACAGATATTTCCTGTCTCAGGTTCTGTCGCTTATACTGGTTGATTCTGAGACTAGACACTATTGCCCAGTGGCAGTGGGGTTCATTCTCCTCATCCCTATAATTAGAAGAATAACATCTTTTCTTGCCCAGCTTATGTGGTAATTATGAGATGAAATGGGATGGAATGTAGAATTCGTCAACTGTAAGGATTTTTAGAGTGATCAGATGTATTACCCTGTCAGATGAATTGGCTGTTTCTAATTGAACTTCTTTGACCTATTTTTTGTCTTGTTGATGCTGTCCATTCTATTTTTTTTTGTCAAGTAAGATTTCACATATCAAGTGTACCTTTCAATTTTCTGGGTGCGTAGTAGCTTCTTAGCAAACACTAGTCCTTGTTTTCTCCTTTCCTCCCATATCCCCAACTGTGTGCTCTTTGGAAATACCTGGTCACGCAAGAACGCCAGGGCAGGGCTCTTTCCTTCCAAGTAGGCAGCCAAGGGTATGTGTATTCAGGATACATGCTGCTTGGTATTCTCGTATTTCTTGCATTCTGTTTTGTTTGCATAGAAAGCATTTTCTGTCTAGCCTAATTCAGTGAAAGTGATGTCAGTTGTTCTATTGTCTGTCTGAAATAAGCTCCTGGGTTAAATAAATTACATATCTTGACTTTATTTCCTCATTTAATTTAATTTTATTGATGTAAAAACAATAGGAATAACAAAATGCTTTCAGTGTCAGTGGTAATTAAAAAAGCAAGCAGAAAGGTAATAAAATATATTATTACTTTGGATACACCCTTCCCTCCTCATTCACTTGAGGAAAAAAAATCCAATCTTGAGAGAAAATGTAGAATGTGATTTTGTGCCAGCAGTAATTAGCAAGAAGAGCTTGATGAAAAACAGTGAAGGAAGAATCAATGACAAACAAAAATAAAGCCCTAATGAGGTCCTCTTTTTAATATTAAGTGTTTACACATCAACCTAACCACATGATTGAGAAATGCCCTTCTTAACCCCAAACAGTGGGTCATAAATCGATTGTAAACTATTTGAGCTCTCTAAACTATGTCGAGCTTTTTCAATTTCCCTGAGATCGTATACTACAAGGCTTTATAACTAATAATGTCTTCCCATTAACTACTACAGTTGTTTCATCAAATAGACTTTTAAAATGAAGTCTTGCGAATTCAAAAGAAAGCCAGGAACCAAGTGAAACATTAAGAAATTGTACTAATATTGTACCCTTAGGTCTCGTCTCTATGCAGAATATGAGAAAGGTAATAGATTTTTATTGCTTATTTGTCCCTTTCTTCATCACCATAACTCAAAAGATCTAGGATTGCTGATACTTTATATACTGTTAAAAACACACCCTTCTGGGAGAAACATGGAGACCTCATGCCCCATGCTTAGTTAGACCAGGGCTTCTCAGCACCGGCACTATTGATGTTTTGGACTTGGTAATTCTTTGTTGTCGGAGACTTTCGTGTGCATTGTGGAGAGTTTAGCCTGCACCCATCACATGCCAATAGCACTTCTGAATCAGATTATCAAAAATACCTCAAGACATTGCCAAATATCCTGTCAGAGGGTAGGGGCAAAAACTGCCCCAGTCTGAGAACCACTGCCTTGGATGACATCCAGTGCATTTCAGGTGATATGTATAGAGGTAATGTGATACAGTAATGTGGCCAAAGGGAAAAAGTCTTGAAGAGTAAGGAAACTGGACCATACCATACTACAGTGGTTCTCAATCATGGATATGCATTCAAATTACCTGGGGAGATTTCAAAACTACCAATATCAAGCCCACCCCAGATCAGTTGAATACAGATCCATGGGTGAGCCACTGACAAAACTGACTGAGGTAGGTTGACCTGTGAAATTCATTTTCTGCCTTTGGGGGTACAGGGTCTCCTTTTTACATGATTCATTTTTAAATTTATCTATTTTCAGAGTCCAGAGTTGCCTCTGTGGCCGTGAGTTTCCTGTGGTGCAGAGGGACTACAAGTATGACACAGATTGAACTCTGTAGAAGTCTCTGGTGGGCAAGAATGAGTTCAGGTGAAATCAAGATGATTCATTTCACTTGCAGTCACTTTCTGACACATAGAATAGAACGAGAGATCTCCAAGTGACCTTTCTGAGAATCAGCAGCATCAGCATGACCTGGGAACTTGTTAAAAATGCAAAACCTTAGACTATCCCATATCGATTGAATTAAAAACTCTCGGGCTGGGGTACAGTAATTTTTGTATTAAGATCTTCGGGTGATTCTAAAGTGCACTAAAATTTGAGAACCATTCTTTGTATTTTTAGTGTTCTTCCAACTGGCCCTGACAAAACCCATGCTTCACCAGACTTAGGTGATAAACGTTTTCCTTGAGTCTTCTGAATTCTTTCACTTAAAATTCCATTTTCTCTGAAATATTTATTATCAAAATATGCTGTATTTACACAGGTCACATAATTATGTAGTGGAGGAGAGTTCACCCAAGTGAGTGCTCACATATGCTTTTCCAGACTTACAGCCACACTGTGGGCCCATTCAGGTTCCCAGCCACAGTTTCCTAGGACTTCTACAGGTAACAGTAACAGCTAGTGGGCCAGAAGAAAACGACATGGGAGAGCCATGCAGGAGAGTGGGCCACATGAGGAGAAGAGCATGATGCTCTTTTCCATTTTACATTCTACATCATGAACTCAGTAGCTTGACCATTTGTTACAGATCAATAATGGAGGTGAGTTCCTGTGTCACCCAGTATCCCCTACTGGTTGATGTATTGTGTCCTGGTAGACAAGGTTATGGTCTACTAGAACTTCCTTTCTTGTGGAAAAATCACTATAATTTTTATGTGGAGACTTGACCATAGAGGTGTAGTTTGGAATATGGGTTCTAGTTAGAAGGAGTTGAGAAGAATAATACTGTTGCAGTGAACTAACATAGATATGGTGCGACGTTAGCTTTGAGATCTAGTTTTGAAACTGGAGTTCTTGGGGTTTCCTGTTGGATTTCCTGTGCAGAGGGGAATCAAGGATGATTCCTGAGTTTTTGCCTCATCATCCAAGGTGAACATGACCTAATTGAAACTGGGAAATCTAAGGAGAAGCAGTATTAGAAAGGTTTTTGAATGAAGTTGTTTATTTTAAGCATATTAACGGTAAGATTCCTATTACACATAAAAATGGAGATGCTAAGAAAGTGGAATGGTAAACAAGTCTAGAGGTCAGGGGAAGAAAATTAGGCTTGAGATTTAAATTTTGGAATTATCAGCATATGGTTTTGCAAAGCCCTGGAAATGAGTAAAATTAAATGAGAAGAGAGAAGAGAACAGAAGTAAAACAAATGTCTGAAGTCTTAGGTTTTTCAACTTGCTATTTATTCCTTTAGGCTCAGTAGTCTATAATATTTTTATGATGTTGAATTCTGTTTTTCTTGATTTTAATATTACTCCTCATGATGTTCATATATAAGATGGTTTTGTTTTCTTTTTTACAATTTTAATTGAACAATTAAATGACATTACAATGTAGGTTATGGACAGTAGCTTCCTTGTTGCCATTACACTGTTACAGCTTCCCACTGGGGCTGTTGGGATGGTGCGTATGTGATCAGCACACTACGAAGGTGTGGGGAAGCATTGGGGGCAGACTCCTACTGTTGCACGAGAAAGGTGGCTTTTTCATTCAGGTCTTTAAAATTCCCTATCGTTTCCTTTCTTTTTTGGGCTGCCTTTTGCTTAATTGTCTTGTCAGGTGTTCTAAACCTCACAGCCATATGAAGCCAAACAGCAGAATTGAACTGGGAAAACAGTCACCTTTCTTCAATAGGCTATTTTCCAAAGCTGAACATGAAAGGCGAACATTCATAGGCATACAGTAGCTTGCCTCCATTTTGTAGTTTAAAGAAGTCTTACCTCCTAAATGGTGATAATTTGTGGAATTATAAGTTGAGTATTTCTGTATATAAATGTGTACCTGCATGCATATAATATGTAGAGGCTGCATTATTATTTCTAACTGATAAATTTTATGTCTTTTATATCAAGTAAATATATTTTGTTAACATGATTCCTGCAGTTCATAGAACCCTTTGTGGGCTAGATTAACCACTTGGCTCCCCAGCTGGGCTATAAAAGAATCAACAGCTAGTTTAGAGTTCCTGAGGGCAGCATTTGGAAGATTTAACTTGTCCAGTTTGGGCCACTTACATTGCTTCTCTATCTTTTGCAGTTCCTTGGGGTCTGTCTGCTCTTAGCATTGGTACTTGAGAAAGCTTCGGTGGAAGGCGTTCCACAGATAACTCACTTGGCTCCAACAGGTCAAGAAATCCAGTCTGGAGTCAAGGTAAATCTAGGGCTCATTTTTGCATTCATTATTAACATAGTAAATATGATTTCTCTTTAGAGATTATTGGAAAAGCAGTTTCAGATAAAAGATGTAAACTTGCATCCCAACTCAGTTCTGAGTTCATTTGTATTTTCTTTTACTTCTTGGTAAGAGCTCAGAAAACATCTGGGTAAAAATGTTGCCTTTATGCATCTCTGAATTTCCCCTTAATGAGAGAGTGGTTTTCCTGCCAAGGGAGAAGAGTAAGGAAACAAAACCACATGATTCTATAATATTGACTTTCTATTACACTAACAAGCAAATTGGCAAGCAGGGAATGCAGGAGGTCATGTGTAGTTTAGGGAGATATCAGTTGAGGACTCAATGCGAAACCAACCTATTTTGCCCTAAACATACCTAATTAGGTGCTACAAGAAAAATAAATGTTGGCTAGATTTCTGGTATCTTGGGTTCCTTCTGTATAGAATTCCATATAGTAATTCATCTATTTGCTATAGATGCTGGTTTTTGAAGAGCTATAGAGGTGAAAGAAGGTGATGTAGATAATATTACCTTGTTAACACAACATAATAAAAACAAGTGCTCACTTAAATTTCACACATCACAGAGACATTAATTCAACATTTATTTACTAGGCACCTAACTATGTGCCAGGAACTGTGCTATGTGCTGGGGATAAGATGGGTAAGATATGGATGATCTTCTCAAGGAATGCACAGTCTTTGACTTTTGCTCTGAGACTAAAATCTGACTAGGTCAATACTCCTTTAGCTATTATATTTTCTTTGGTTTCAGAGACTGGAACTCCATAATTGTGATGGTTACTTTTATGTGTCAACTTGATTGGGATAGGGATGCCCAAAATTTGGTTAAAGATTATTCTGGGTGTTTCTGTGAAGGTTTTCTGGATGAGATTAACATTTGAATCAGGAGACTGAGTAAAGCAGATTGCTCTCCCAAATGTGGGTGAGCCTTATCCAATCATTGCAGACCTAAATAGAACAAAAGGGAGAGTAAGGGGAAATTTGCTTTCTCTGCTTGTTTTCTCTTGCACTTGGACTAGAACTTATACCATCAGTTCTCCTTATTCTCAGACTTTTGGACCCAGATTGGGGCTGTACCCTAGGCTTTCCTGGGTGCCCAGCTTGCAGAGAACAGAGTGCAGGGCTTCTCAGCCTCCACAACCACACAGCCAGTTCCTTATAACAAATCTGCCTCTGTCTGTCTGTCTTCCTTATATATATCTTCTTGGTTCTGTTTCTCTAGAGAGTCCTGAGTAACACTCTAGTATACTCCAGGAGCAGGTATAGAGAGACAGAGTAGGGCAGTTAGGACTACTTCCCAGAAGGACTCCTTGGAGAAATCCTGGAGATTCATTCTCGTTGTGAAATATATTCTGTTAATCCAGTACCACTGACTGAAAACAACAGTTTATGTTTATCTCTGGGAATGTACTCTTGAAAATTAAGTTACAAATATTTCAAACTAAAGTTAAAAAGTATAAGTCAAGCAAGCTAAGAATAGGGCTATCCACATCCAGAAACACATGTACACAGTCACACTGATTTTTTTTTACATGGAAGAGACATAAAAAAATAACTTGGAAGAGGATTTTCCCAGTTTGCAATGAGAAAGAAACTAGGGCTTGCTGTCCAAGTAGCAAAGAATAGTGTTGGAACACCCATGACTACTTTCCTTAGCTCTGAGATGATTTTTTTCTTTTGTATACACCTGTACAAAGATAGGGTTGGTCAAAGGTCACCAACAAAGCAGATGTTTGGATTTTCACTTAATGACACAAACATAACCACTTGATTAAATTTCATGTAATACACAGCCATCCTATAATACAAAACCCATAAAAGGATTGAGTGAAAAAAAATACCAGGTTATTATGGTCTTAAAAACAATAGTTAACGAGTACTACTAACCACAGGTGCACTCAATTGCTTTGCTTTTGAGAGGGCTCACTTTGTTTTCATCCTGAAATTCTCAAATAAGTCGTTGAAAGAAAATGATACTATGGAGGCATTTAAGTCCATGCTCCCAGCATGCTCTTGTGGTGTGTTAGGGGATCACTGGCAGAAAAAGTCGATCAGTGTCTGTCCACATTGATTTTTCAGTCAGCTCAAAAACACCACAGGTACCCTGATGGGTGTGGCTCAGTAGGTGGGGTGTCATCATGCAAAACAAAAGGTCACTGGTTTAATTTCCTGTCATGACACATGCCTGGGTTGTGGGTTTGCTGCCCAGTTGGGCTACATGCTAGAGGCAGCTGATCGATGTTTCTCATACTGATGTTTTTCTACCTTTCTTTCTCCTTCCCTTTTCCTCTTGCTAAAAAATAAATAAAATCTTAAAAATAAAAAAACCACAGAAAATTCTAGAAGGTTTGGGGTGGAACATTTTTATGATCACTTTTTTTTTTATGCATTGGTTGAAAGTTGTGGGTTTTATTCTGTTCCTACTGTGGACTAAATCTCCCACTTTAGCTTCACGTCTGAATCTTTTTTATTACCTCTAGAAACAGATGATGGGACCACAACCACTATTACGTTTTACCCACCAGCTATTTAAAACAGAAAGAGACAAAAAAAAAATCCATCATTAAAGGACCGGGATCACTTCCTCATACTTTCTTTAAGTAGCTTTCTATGTGGATGCTAAATCTCCACCCATTTCTCTGCTTTGCTTGTGTGTGAATGCTCACCAATATTGCCACCTGGTAGAGTTTCTTTTTAGCAACATACATTTTAGTAATTATATAAAACTTGTCTGAATCTCTTTCAACAATGTATAAACTCTCTGTTTGTTTAACTTCTGAGTGTCTTAGTTTCCTCAACTGTAATGTGGTAATAATTCCTTCTTGGTGGCATTGAATTGGAGTGAAATAATACAATAAACATATCTAATATTGCATGTGGCACATAGCAAATATGCAACATCTAAAAGTGTTCTTTTGTTTATTCCACAAATATTTATAAACGCTTTATATATATTTGGCACTAGCCTATTTACAGGGAGAGCAGAACTATATAGATATTTCTTGCTAAGGTTAAGTGATATCAGAAATTATTTATTAACTTGTTCTACAAATTTTCATTGACTTCCAATTGCATGTGAGGAATTAGAGAAGAAATAAAGTAATATACAAGCTGGGCTGATGTGCAATAGTTCACCCTTATTTGGATGTCCTGATTGTTTGTGGCTCGTATTTGTTCTAGTTGGTCAGTGCCTGTGCTGTAACAGTTCACTATTTGAGTGTTAATCCTGGTGATAAATAAAATATTCAATGAAATAACCCATGAAAAGTGTTTAGCATGGTATCTGGCTCAGAGTAAGTACTCAATAAATATTAATTTTTGTTATTACTATCATTATTATTATGCAAAGATGAATTATATTCATAAAAAGGAGCTCATAGTCTAGTAGTAGAGAATAGATATACAAGGTCTGTCCAGAAGATATCCAGCCATATATGAAAAATAGAGATATTTATTGAAGAAGATACATGATACAAGAAATATTGTACACGGGACAATGATGCCTCAGTCTCCTTCAAAGTAGGCACCTTGGGACTTCATACAGTTCTCCCAATCACCATCAGCTGCCCATTGTATTTTCCTGAATCTCATGAAATGTCTGAAATGTTTTCTCTTTCAAAGGTGATTTTACTTTTTGGAAAAGCTAGAAGTTGCAGGGTGCCAAATGTGGTCTGTAGCAGGGCTGAGTCACCTGGGTGATTTGATGTTTTGCCAAAAGACTGCATGAGACGTGATGCATGAATGGGCACGTTGTTATGATGAAGCCGCCAATCACCAGTTGCCCATAGCTGCGGCCTTCTGAATCATCCCAATAGCTTCCAAGGAGGAAAGTTCAAGTTTAATGCAAAATTTGATGCAGATTCCTTGCTTACTCTCTCAATCATTTTGAATGCGATGGCCACACAGTACACATGCTCACTCAATGGTGTCTACTGCCCCCACTGATTAGTACAGCGAAGTCATCATTGTTCACACATGTGCATTCCAGTCTGCTCTCCTTGGCTGCCAGGTTACACTGATGTTGTGCAAACCATCCTTATTATATTAACAATGGCTTGACTTTTTCTAGACAGATGTAGCAAATGACCACAATATAAAAAAGAAGGTAAAGCACAGAAGTTCTGCAAGATTTTAGGGAGATCTTATCCCTTTGACAGAGTTAGAAAAGTGCAGAATAAGGAGCCTAAATGTAAGAAGAAGTTTTTGAACTAAAGATGGGGAATTGACCGAGTTTGGACATCTAAGGTTACTAGTCAAGCAAACAAACAAACAAAAAAAGAATAGGCCAACCTAGGAGAATAAGGAAATAATAGATAGAATGTGAGAGGGTGAGTGGAGTAACCCCTGCAAAATCCATTTAACTGCAGCACAAGTTGGGCATATTCTGTCTGGTGGGGGGAATTAAAGGTGTACTTTAAAGGGTTCCTAATGGCAGCCTGGGATTTGGATTTGGCTCGGCATAGCATCCGCTGCAGCTGTAACCTTTCGCCTAGTCTTGGGACCATGTAGGTCAGCGTAGCTCAGGTTCCTCACTTCTTTGGCATTTTTAACATTTTGGGATGGCTGATTCTTTGTTGAGAAGGGGTTGTCATGTGTGACGGAAGATGTTTTAGCAGCATCCTTGACCTCTGTCCACTAGGTAACAGTAGTATTCCCTCTTGTGTAACAACCAAAACTATCTCTAGACATGGCCAGGGGTTTCCCAGAAGGCAAACTTGCCTCTGGTTGAGACACACTGACACAGATGATAGTGAGGCAAGGCCAAATTTCAAGCAATTATTATTTATTTCCTTTTTTCCTACTCTTCACACATGGATTGATTTCTGGGCTCTCTTACCTCACAGGGAGGTTTTGATAATGTAAGAAACTCCATACATTTTTCCTTTCTCAGTTGTCTTTGCAAAATCAAGTCAATGAGGAGACTATGCTGCATTTTCTTGAGGCAGAGAAGAGAGGGGCTTTTGAGGAAAACTTTACCAGAGGTAGATGCTCTCACTGTTCCATAATCCCACACACTTCTATCTCTCCTCTTTTCTTTTGAAAAATTTTAATTAGGGAAAATCCTTGTCTTTAAAATATATTTATACACACACACACATATACACACGTACACACATGCATATATTGTCTACGTCCTTTGGAGCACCCACAACTCAAGAATCTACAGTCTTGTATGGGAGAAAGTTACGAGCACAAGTAAGTACACTGCAGTGAAAGTGTTATGCTGAAAAAGAACAATATAGGGAATGGATCTTTAACATTTGGAAGAGGAATATATTACTTGCAAGTTTACCTAGACTTTGTTTGGAAGATGAGATCACCTCAAACTATAAAAGATGTTAATTTTTTCTGCGCCTGGAAGAACGTTCGGAACTAGCAAAGCTGGGAGACCATTCTCTTTACGTCTCTGTGTTTCTGCACGTATTGTCAGCAAAGGCACTGGTTACCATTTTTCAAGAGTATTTTTTTCAAGGATGTTTGTAAAGCAAACACCTTTGGAAGATAAAAATATTAACTGTCACTGAGGCAAAGAACTGACGTATCTACTGTACAGTATAAATATCTAATTTTTCTAAACTCGGTGTTCTTTTCTGGAAATTGTGCTTGGGGAACAGTCTGATGGTAGGGTAAAGGGAGTTACAAATGGAGAAAGAGCATTGGTAACGATATGTGTGGAGAAAATGGTAGAATTGTACATAATGTTTTTTGGGGCCCCGATGTTCATGGACAGCAAAAAGTAAGCTTGCAAAGGGTGCACAGGGTGGCCGACTTTGACATGCCATGTTAATGTTATTTAAACTTACTATGTAGGTAAGAAGAACAGCCATTGACCTTTGAATAGGTATATTTCTGTTCTTTAAATTATTAATGTTACAGTCATATCCATGAGGGATTAGACAGAGAAGGCGCAGAGAAAAAAAAGTCAGTTAGGAAGCTGTTACAATAATGGATAAGAAATAATTATTTCTCTGAGTTGGTTTCCTTGCAGCTGGAACTGAGAAGAGAAGACAAATATAAAAGTCTTTACTTAAGTAAAGCAGTGATAAATTGGGTGCTGTGTGTTGGGCAGAGATCCTGTCTGCTGTGGGCACCTCTGTATGTGTAATATATAGCATAGTGCCTGCACGTGCGAGGTGTACAACAAATATTATGGAGTGAGAAGTCAAATGAGAGAACCAGCAAGAATTCTATCAGAGGGGTAGAAGAGAGCAGCGATGCTTCTATTTGATTTAAGTTGGAGTAAAAGGGAGCATGATTGTGTAATAGAGAGATATGGAAATATTAGAGTAAAACAGATTTAAAGAGCACAACAATGAACTTATTATTCAACACACTGAATTGATGTTTCTATAGATCAGCTCAGATGGTGCTGAAGAGCCATCAGTGAGGAATGGGGATCATGAGTCTGGAAGAGTTAGGCTGACAACCCCCAGCATAACGGTCGTCACTGAAGGAGAGACAGGGTGGAGGAGGTGAGGGCAGAAAGAAGAGAACAGAGAACAGGCCTGAATTAAGAAAGAAACCCTGCACAACCACCAGTCCAGGATCAAGAGGAGAAAGAAGTTTAAGAAGATAAAGAGTGGGCAGCAATCTAAGGTATCTCAGAGTTTCAGACGCTAAGGTGGTCGTGTTTCAAAAGTAGATGGTGTTTGCTTTCGCTGAGTTTTCAGCGGGGCTTGGAAGAAGGGGTCAAGGGAATGGTCACTAGGAAATCAGTGACATATTTTGCAGAGCCATCTAATAGAGCAATGAAAGTAGTTGGTGTATTGTAGAGGGCGGAGAAATGCATGGCACTGAGAATACATGAGGATGTGAAGGTTTTTTTGAAAGGTTCAATGGAAAATTATAATTTGGGTTAACTAGGTTCTTTTTTTGGAAGGAACTGGCATATATGTGCATTTTGTTAGCGAGGATGAATGTTCCTGCTGACACCCAAAACTATAAAATAGATTAAGTTGATGGGAGGTTGGGGGTGGGTAGGGCAAGGGACAATAGTGGGGAGAAAATAGGAACAACTGTAATTGAACAACAATAAAATTTTTTTTTAATGGAAGAAAAAGTTGATTTGAACATAAAGCTGCCTAGAGAAGGCTACCCAAACACAAACTATGGTGGCTATTTAATCCTTAAGCTACTGCTTGACTGTAAGGTCTGAGAAAAGAAAACTCTTCTTTACTGAAATAAAATGAATATATTTTCTTTTTTTTTGTAAGTAGCTTTCCATCTCAAGTTGGTATAACTTAACATCTTTGCAGAGCCCCATGTGAGAAGTTTGATGTTAGTTTAAGAATCTGGAAGCTAATAAATAGACAAGACTAGAATGTGGCCACTCACCCTGGACAAAGTTCTCTTTTTAGAGAATATAATATACTAGTTTTTGCTATTTTTGCCCAAGACAAGAGTCCTATGTGCCACGAGCCAGCCAGTTAGCTGCCACATCATCATTTACAGCACATGCTCTATACAAATGAAAGCCAAGCGTGATGTATACAGGGAAGCACTGAAGCAGAAGGATGCTCCATCAGGAAAGATTGTTCTCGTTAGGATTTAGTGAAATAGTACCTGATGGAGCCAATGGAGAGTTTTTAAAAGAAATTTTAGAGATTCAATTCAAACCTTTAAATACAAAGGAAAAGAAAGATAAAACCATGATTGAAAACTTCAGCTTAAAAATTAAATAGAATCCTTTATTTGGTTTTAGCATGGATAGCATTTAAATATTCAGCTCACACAAGTTGCTTCTACCGGGGGTGTGGTGACTGTGAAGTAATCCATAGCAACTAGTGGAGGCACTGCAGTGAGATGGCATGAGCTAAGAGCTAAGTGGCTGATTTCTGGGACTCCTGGGTACAACCAGGAGAGATGATTAATATATTTAAAAGCTGGTTAGAACCTTGTTTCATAAACTACTAAATGTCCACTCGTGTTAATCAGGTTGCGTTTCTGGGCAGCTGAAAAGTTAAACAGCTTTTTGTCTTCTTGCCAAGCTTTTAATGAGACCCACCGATCCTGCAGACATGTTTCAACGTGTCAGGCTTGTTCGTGTTGGGGATAACCTGTGGACCTGCAGACTAGAGGAGGACCCTCTCTCTGGGTCTAATTGGGTTCTACCAAATGTTCCCCAAGTGATAAGTACAAGCTAAATGTAGTAAAAAGCTTTTAGCAGTTCTGTTTGGTAGATAAAAGGAAAAAAACTGATTTTTTTTAATGCTGTAAGGTATCATGTTTCTTTCTCAGGAGTTGTGTGCGGCTATGTCAGTGTGCTGTTTGTTTAGAAGGCTAGGGTTACATTTTCAGCTGACGACTTTAATTTTCTGGTTTCTGTTAGATGGACAGTGGGGACTTGGGGACTCAGAGCCATTTCTCTGGCAATGTGTATAGCTAAATATCTGTCAGCAGGCCAACTCCAAGCCCCTTTATTTACTCTGGTGCTAGCAGACAAGCCTAAGGGCTGATACTGCAGAGGTAAAAAGTAATATATTTTGTAATTGCTTTGGGTATTTTTTAGGAGAAAACATATGGGTTAAGCTGATATATTTTCGTGAGGAATTTGAATTTTAAAGATACGCAATTATGCTTCATGACCTCTGTGGATTGCTTTATATTATCGTCATGATGCAGAGAGAAAATGGGGCTTATCAATCAGTGGCCAAATGACCATCTGGCAGGAAAAGTCTAGAACTGGGAGGTGGTTCTAGAGCTCTTTGGGGTGTCTTTGTCTTATCATTCATTCAATCAAGAAAT